>KN883039.1:0-22413 GCA_000934455.1 Apostichopus parvimensis
TTCCCCTCAAGATATTAAGTGCATATCTTTGATACAGGGTTTGTACATCAATATCTTACCTGAAATGGACAATGTTGATGAAACAACTATCCCTTTTGTGACAGGGACTGATCAATCCCTCATCTGCTTTAGCAAATCTAACTTCCAATGGGAAGTGTGCTCCAATCTCCGGATTAAGACTCATCTTGGATTTTAACTCACGAAGAACATCTGCCGTCTTCTCTCTGTAACCATAGTGAAGAAGTGAATGTATTGCCATGATCATTTCAGAGCCCCCCCACCCACCCCCACCCCCCAAGAAACACATGTACAAGAATCTACAGAATCATTTAAAAGGGCAGCTTATATGTCTCAAAACCTATTGCCATTATAAACAACACCAACGACAACAACAGTAATAGTATAGGATTTATATAAATGCACACACAATAATAGTATAGGATTTATAATGCACACACAATAATAGTTTAGGATTTATATAAATGCACACACAATAATAGTATAGGATTTATAATGCACACAATAATAGTATAGGATTTATAATGCACACACAATAATAGTTTAGGATTTATATAAATGCACACACAATAATAGTTTAGGATTTATATAAATGCACACACAATAATAGTATAGGATTTATAATGCACACACAATAATAGTATAGGATTTATATAAATGCACACACAATAATAGTTTAAGATTTATATAAATGCACACACAATAATAGTTTAGGATTTATATAAATGCACACAATAATAGTTTAAGATTTATATAAATGCACACACAATAATAGTTTAAGATTTATATAAATGCACACACAATAATAGTTTAGGATTTATATAAATGCACACACAATAATAGTATAGGATTTATAATGCACACACAATAATAGTATAGGATTTATAAGGCACACACGTCTAATCTGTCCTATTACAGTTTATGTGTCTATACGTCCTATTACAGTTTATGTGTCTATATGTCCTGTTACAGTTTGTCTATACGTCCTGTTACAGTTTATGTGTCTATACGTCCTATTACAGTTTATGTGTCTATTACGTCCTATTACAGTTTATGTGTCTATAGGTCCTATTACAGTTGATGTGTCTATACGTCCTATTACAGTTTATGTGTCGATACGTCCTATTACAGTTTATGTGTCTTTAGTCCTGTTACAGTTTATGTGTCTATATGTCCTATTACAGTTTATATGTCTATACGTCCTATTACAGTTTATGTGTCTATACGTCCTATTACAGTTTATGTGTCTATAGTCCTGTTGCAGTTTAAGTGGCTATACGTCCTATTACAGTTTATGTGTCTATATGTCCTGTTACAGTTTATGTGTCTTTAGTCCTATTACAGTTTATGTGTCTATACGTCCTATTACAGTTTATGTGTCTATACGTCCTATTACATTTTATGTGTCTTTAGTCCTATTACAGTTTATGTGTCTATACGTCCTATTACAGTTTATATGTCTATACGTCCTGTTACAGTTTATGTGTCTATACGTCGATTACAGTTTATGTGTCTATGCGTCCTGTTACAGTTTATATGTCTATACGTCCTATTACAGTTTATGTGTCTATACGTCCTATTACAGTTTATGTGTCTATACTGTCCTATTACAGTTTATGTGTCTATACGTCCTATTACAGTTTATATGTCTATACGTCCTGTTACAGTTTATGTGTCTATACGTCGATTACAGTTTATGTGTCTATGCGTCCTGTTACATTTTATGTGTCTATACATCCTATTACAGTTTATGTGTCTATATGTCCTGTTACAGTGTATGTGTCTATACATCCTATTACAGTTTATGTGTCTATACGTCCTGTTACAGTGTATGTGTCTATACGTCCTGTTACAGTGTATGTGTCTATACGTCCTATTACAGTTTATGTGTCTTTAGTCCTGTTACAGTTTATGTGTCTTTAGTATAGTATTTGACCCTTACAATGTTTCTAATGAGATTGGAAGCAAGACCTTTTGTAGTATGTGCTGTATGCTACTCACAGAAATGACAATGTCCTAATGTAGGACGTTCTCTCCCTCTAATAATCAAGTAGCCTGACCAAATATATTGCAGGAAATTATTATATTCAGATAATAGAAAAACAGATATGAGCAACATGTCATCATGAATAAATTCTTACAGTGGAATGACCCATTCAGTTACATCTTGGGAATAGAGGCAGTGGTATGTAAAAAGGTTGTACATTGCATCAACTCTCTCTACTGTACTGTCACAAAGGAGACGAAACATCATTTGGTTCACGAACGGCTGCAGCCGAGGGAAGAGGCAACTGTAAGATAAAAGTATTTCAATCTACATAGCTAGTAACAACTATCTGATCTTCTATCAAGTAGTCTAGAACAAATTGCCTCGAGTAAGCAAGCAATTTCCTTCCGTTTAGAGTAAAACAACTTCACTACACTTAACATGTAGCAATTAGCAAACATATTTGCATAAGTGAACAGATTCAAGAAGATGTTTAACATGGCAAGGTAATTCCTTACCAATGTAACAATATAATGTAACCTTGGACACAACACTCTCTAGTTTTGATCATGTGGAACTTTAAGTGTTCAGAAGGCTGATCTTTGTAAAAACTTTAAACTACAGAAGGCAATCATACCATGCATAGAATATGAGCTCCTTTGATGTTCAAGTTCTGGAGAAACAGCGGTTTGGAGAATTTCAAAGTTTGCCCTCTGCTGACCCCAAATGACCTTTAACCTACACCCAAAACAATAAGGTTCTTGTAGGCCTACTCATTATGGGGAAGCAACATGCTAAATATGAGAATTGCAGATGTTACCTACCTTGAGATATCATGTTTACAAACTAGGGCGTCACATACCTACACACACACACAACACCCATACTCATGTACATATCACATATGCATCACATCTGCAAAGCTTGCTTTTGCCATTAGTATTTATTTAATTTACCGGCGAAAGCCAACACATACCCAATCCACATAGAGAACTCGTGGAGGTGATGGCCAATCAGCCTGTCCCAGAACCAGCTGAAGTTATTCTTAACTGGCTGGTGCTTGGTCCGTGTGTCATGATAGACTACAACCTTCTCAGTGTGTGGGTACCAGAAAAACTTAGCGTGATCGTAATCTTCAAGGAATGTATCCAGCCGGGTGAGAATCTGGAATTAGAAGCAGTACTCAATATGACAGACTGCTGATAACTTGACTAAACTAGATTTGACCTCAAATTACATCATATGCACCCAGAATCTACAAGTAGAAGCATTACGCTACATGACAGACTGCTGATAACTTGACTAAACTAGATTTGACCTGGAAATACATCATATGCAAGGACCATCCAGGCCATGTCCATTCCATAAAATCTAGCCAAACTACCTTTAATATCTCCAACTTTTGTGCATAGTACTTGTTCTTCCTGTTCTAATACATATCTTCAATGCAGTAATACTAAACTCTCCTAGTTATACTACTATGCCTGTGACATAGGGGAGGGGAGGGGGGAAGGGGGGTTGCATAATTTGTGCACCTCCTTGTACTCCCTTATCAGTGAGAATTACCCCCCCCCCCTCAACAATCACTAATGGTGCACATGGCAGAAGTGTATTAACTATTCACTTTTTTTTTTAACTGATGCTCTCTCCTGGTCTGGAGCTGCTGTTATTGTATCATACTTTATATTAAAGACAATAAATGTCAGTTCTTTAATAATTCCCTTTAATTAATAGAGAAACCTTTACCTCTTCAAAGGTGCTTGGTTTGGCGATTGAGTGTAATTGGAAGGCTTCGTGGCATTGTAGTGTTATCTCTAAGATGATACCTAGACATCCAATGCTACAAACAGCTGCTCGAAATATCTCCTCGTTCTCCTCCTCAGAGCAATCTATAATGTCACTATTTGCAGTGAGTAACTTCAGATGCCTTACCTTGAAAAAATAAAAATAGAAATTAAAGCTTGGCACCCAAACAGCAAGCATAGGGTACTATCATTTAGATGTGGCTTGGACAGGAATAGGAGTCGGGAATTCAAATACCAGTCTGGGTATTCAATCCCAACCAGGGGAGGGGTCTTTGACAAAATTGATTACATTAAGAGTGTTTTGGCTTATAAATATGCACAATGGTGTATCTTTATTAGCTTTTCAAACAGATGAATTTATTTCTCATCAGTATGTATCTTGAGATGTTTGTAGTGGTTACCAACTAGTGCTGATAGTCGACTCATTCTTTTGAAGTCGATTAATCGCATAGCTCTTCTCGCGATTACTGCAATTACTCGGTTACAGTTATGACATCATCACTGTCATTTTACATTGCAGAAATACAGTCAAAACGAATCTTTCTCCATGGCGCACTGTCTTTATTTGTTCTTTTGGGTCTTAACGTGAAGTGTCTAAATCATGTTAAAACATATACCAAACAAAAACTGTGAAAACTTTTAATCTACAACGTTTCTTAAAATCCTTCATTGTAAATCAAAAACTTTTAATGAATCTACGAGGCTACTACAACTACTTGCACTAATAAAAGCAAACGCGCAAACAATGAAT
Organism: Apostichopus parvimensis; assembly: GCA_000934455.1. NCBI lineage: Eukaryota > Metazoa > Echinodermata > Holothuroidea > Aspidochirotida > Stichopodidae > Apostichopus > Apostichopus parvimensis. The sequence continues at coordinate 4,562 of KN883039.1, forward strand.
AGATGTAACACCTTGACGTGATGATTAGTATGCAAAAGTTTTCTGTAAAAGGGCGTTCAACGTTCTAGGCTAGGCTCTAGCCTAGCGTGATAGCAGGCACATATTTTGTACATTGAAATTAAACTACACGGCAATCGACACACTTGATCAGACATCCGATAAATGTGAACCAGGTTGGTAACAAAGTTATAGTAAACATGTTTGACGAATGACAAATACTTTGGCAATCGTAAAAGATTAATAATGATGAATTTGCAATTATTTGCAATGATTAAACATTGCAAGGACTGAATGTTGCACTGCAGAACAATCGTATTACTGACAAGCAAACTCATGAATCTAACCAGAGCAGGTGCTTGCCAATTATAAACACAGCACAGTGCTAGTGTAGCATTGTGAGAACCTGTTTACTTATTGCCATATTTGCTGACAAACTGCTTTATTGTTTTTTCTATAGGTTAGGCTATTTTTCAAAAGCAGATTATGTGTAGTGCTAGCTTGTAGTCGAGTAACAGCAACTTAGGTTTTGAGCGCGATTAATCAAACTTCCAAAGTGTAATCGCGACTACTGGCGATTAATCACTTACGACTATCAGCACTATTACCAACACGTATTATCATGTTAGGTAACCTGAATAAGAAGTTGCCTCAGCAGTCATGTAAAGATTAAATCACTGGCTAAAATGAAGGTGCCTGCCTTTTTTTCTCAATCTCTCTCTTTAAGTTATTTTTCATTACTTTTTTAAAATTTATTTTGTTATTATTACTTGTGAAGGTTGATAGAGCAGCTGGCCATTAGATGCTATAACATCCAGTAAATGAAATGTAAGGAGTTGGTGCTTGGGGTGAGACTATCCTTCACAGACAAACTTAAATGAACCCAGACAGCAAAACTGCAGTGTGGTTTCGATGATGCTACATGAATAATCTTATATGAAAGTGACACACTAGGGTGTAGTGTACAGCCACGATGAAAAACATACTTTAATCTAAGTAGTACAGCAAAAAGCATTGAGCTATGACAGACAATATTCACATTGGCAGCTGATGACCGAGATTGCAACTTTTCTTGCATTCAGCATACAGATTGATCTCTACCAAAGACAACAGGTTTCTTCTACTCAATGTGGTACACCTACAAGCCGTACAATTAAGCAGGCGCCGGGCGATTTTTACTCCCCGGTCCCCAAGATTTTTCAACTGGTTTGCCTCTAAAACATTTTCGTAAACAACGCCTGGTCATTTCCCCAATGTTACTGCATCCAAACCTGAAGTTTTTTTTTGGCACTGAATCTCGACAATTGCGAAATACGACGGAAAACTTCAACAACGGAAGCAAAGATATAACACAGATGATTCACAATGATATCGTCCATTCCAAAAGCTTTGTATGTACCAAGTTCATTACACACATTTGTGCTTCTCCAAAAGTGATCGACAAACTTAAGTCAATGGAGATTTTGTCGAGACTTCTGATTCTTATCTACGGATGCCCTTAAGCTAATTTCCAATTGCCAACAGCCTCTCCTATTCTTATGAGACGTAACGCATATGTTATCTAATAGGCTAGTCGATGAGAGATACGGTAGATTCTAAAACGAGGTTTCCACAATTTGACCCCTGGTGACTCCAAATGACCTTTGACCTCCACAAAAATATATGCTTCTTGTACTTAACGTGTCCTACTACATATTAAACATGAGATTGGTCCAAGCTTCCCTTCTTTAAGATATCTGGCTTACAAGATTTTCACAGTTTAACCCCTGGTGACCCCAAATGACCTTTGACCTCCACCAAAAACAATAAGGATCCTTGAACTCAGCGTGTGTCACAAGTTCTACATACTATATATGAGATTGGTCCAAGCTTCCCTGTTAAGATATCGTGTTTACAAGCAAGGTGTCTCACAAACACACCCACGCACACCCACTCAAGGTTATGATTATCATCGAAACCAAATGACAGACTGCAACGTTTGCTGACCAATCAAGGCCGAGCTAATACTAAGAAAGTATTATACAATAATGGTACCTACGTGAGTTTCTACCACACATATTTCCTTGACACAGAGAAGTTCATGGTGGCATTCATACACATTTCTATGACACCATATTGTTTCCCTGTCATATGGGGAATATTTGATAGAACATGAGTTCCAAAGATAGCATACTATTTCTTTACTCACATATATGCCTTTATGATTGTACTAACATAAGATTGTGTAATATCACACTATATCTTTGTGACATAAGATTTCATAGTGTTACTTACGTAAGATCCTAGGTTACCATAATGTTTTCCAGTTGCATGGGTACCAGTACTAATAGCTCCAGCTATAGTTGGTTCACCTACAGCAGGGCACCTAAAATAAAATACACCAAATATAAAACACATTCCATTTTGTCAACTCGAAGGCACAAGCCACTTCTCATCAAGTAAGAATGACAAAGGTATTTCTTTATGAACAATACTGATACAATGACGTATGCTTCCATTTACATGTCACAACTTTACGTTGCACAAAAAGAAAATTGTGCTTAATAGTTTTGAAGTTGGTACTGAACATATATTTTATTATTAGCTACACACAACATATAGTTTTTGATCATCTTTCAGTTAATCGTTGTCACCATTGTTGTCAGCACATTAAAAGGCAAATCCTCTCAACATGCCTTTTTGTCCTCTTTTACTTTGTGAACGGAAGGACTACTATAAATACAATATTTTACTTTGTTCATATTCTGACTTACAACTGAAGAAATATGCTAAACATATCTGGCTGGCCAGTAAATATGACAGTTTAAGGAATAGATCAACATCCTTGTTTACTATATCCATCATTGATATAAAATGACCCAAGTAGAGCCATCGGGTAGTTGGTGATTAAAGCAACGATCTAAAATGTTTACTTTCCATGTTATACTCACACTGGTAAGGCCATCTTGTACTTAGGAAGGATGTCAACAGCTAATGTCTTCAATGAGCAGCCTGCCTGGACTGTCACCTGACACTGAACTTCATCAACCTGTGCAGAAGGTATCAATGATCGCAACATACAATGAAACACTTCACCAAGCATATATACATATATCTGATTAACAGGTTGAGAGAAAATAACATTTGAAACTTTCCAAATGCATTCTTCAGGTTATGTATATTTCAAGTTTCGCAAAACATTAGCTAACTGTGCAAGTGCAGTGTGTAACTAACACTAACTTTTCGCTAGTAAACATTTCATATTCATATTGCTATCTCTCAGAAAGTCAGATTATGAAAACAATTTGAAAATTGCTTTGCTTGTGTAAATGGCCAGACCTGTTCCTTACGATTATGAACCACGTTTCAACGCGGCAGAATTACAAGAAAGAGAAAATAATGGACTTAGCGATGACGATGAGAACCAAAAAGTAAGCTGAGACGAACAGTCTAGGCCTAATGTTGTTAGGCTCGGTAATACGGACTGGTGTGACTGTGGTTCGTGCAACGTTATGCCGAAAGAAGTAGAGTGCATTTCTTAAAAATGTCTGGTTTCTTCTTCGGATGTGGAAACCAAAAGTGTGATTTCTTTACTCGGGAAGAATGACTGTTACAACCGAACGCCTGACAGTACGGTACTTTGTTGGGCTTCACTTCGAGTAACGTCGGGCCTACATGTAGGCTACGTACGTACGTCAGTACATTTTTCACAAACAGTACAACCTACATAGTATAAGTATAGCCTAGCATACCTATACACCTCGCGTATGGATGTTGAAGTTAAAAGCAAGTTGTCCGCATAGTACGTCATCCGTGACCCAGGTCACAGGTATTTGCATATCTATGGCGATCTCCAGTGAGTTTGTTCAATCAGACCTCAATGAGCGCCATCGGCGCCGTTCTCAACTTTCCAATAGGTCGGTACTAAGTTCTTGGGATCAAGAAGTGGTTCATTTTAAAGCCTATATTTAAATTAACAATTAGGATCATGATTGCGTGCTGCCTTCAATTCCCCTTTAAGTTTATTTCATCACAGTATTTCGCTATCATGTAGATACTTCTGAACCTCTGAAGAACAGAGAGAAATATCTGGACATTTCAGCCAGATCAGAATAAGAAACTAAAGTTGCTTCCTTCTTTGTTTTTCTTCTTTTTTTGAACAGTTTTTGTGCCTTTATTGTACATAATTAACATAAACTCACATTGATAACAGCTTCCATGTTCTTTAGATAGATCATGTACTCATCACCGCAGGCGATATCGTTGGGTGAATGTCCATATCCTCGTACTTTTACTCTTTTTCCTTCTTGTCTTGCTTTGTTTATAATCTGTGTGAGATGAGACCTGCAACTTGTGAAGTCTTGAAAGAAAACTTATTTTAGGTTTTTCATAACATGCAGAAATGCTAACCTGAAATACAATGTGGCAAAGACTACAGAACTTTGTTTCACGTTTCAAGTCCACCAAATTAGTTGTACCTCCCCTCCCCTCTGCCCAAAATGACCCAAGATATGTATTTTTAATGACCAATCTTACTAATTCTGTAAATTTGTAATTAACTTCCATCATATGGCAACAATATAGGAACCAGTCAAACAAACTGTGCTGTACCATAGGATCTTGTATTTCAAGGTTCATAATTATATGTTGCCCTTATTACTACATATGATCTTTGATCACTATCAACACTAAATGGGTTTGGTTGCTTGATTTAAAATTGGTGGTAAAAATTGCTATATCAGTGCCAGTAGAATAATAAGAGCAGGAAATTGGCATAACATCTATGCACATGAAGATAAACCAATGAAAACAAGTTAGAAGATTAATAATAATTATGCAAATTATACTTAGAAATTTACATAACTTGACCTTAGATGCTTTTCCATATCTTTCCACAAAGCTTTAGAAATGTGTACATTTGTTTTCCCTTTATTTTGTTTTTAAATATGCAACCATAAAATATCACTCTGACATGAATATATCATGTATATAATATACGACTAGCTCAGTATTAGCCTTGACTGGATGTGCAATCCAGCAGGAAAGGTTAGTATTGACTTGATATACAAATAATTGTTACAAAGATCCAGAATTATCATATTTTGCATTATTTCTTGAAAACGTTCAAGAATGAACATAGTTCACATAACATTCAAGATTGTTTCAAACCTGCTTGATCTCATTGACTGTGGTTGGTTCAAAGTACAGTTCTGGTGTACAGGATTTAGTACCTGCCCAGTTACTAAATGTATAGCCTTCCATCTTCTGCAGCTCCTGACAAAATTAAATAGTAAAGTGAATGTAACAGATAGTATATTGCAACCAGCCACGAAATAATCTAAATCTAAATAGCATGCAATAGATGTACTTTGACCTCTATAAAACATATCCATCTCTATAAGTACTGTGCGTGATCTCAATGCTGTTGCTATCAATCTAAATAAGTACTGTGATCTCAATGCTGTTGCTATTAATCTCAATAATTGATCTCAATGCTGTTGCTATTAAACTCAATAAGTACTGTGAGTGATCTTAATGCTGTTGCTGTTAATCTCCATTAGTACTGTGCGTGATCTCAATGCTGAACTATTAATCCCCATAAATACTGTGATTGATCTAAATGCTGTTGCTATTAATCTCAATAAGTACTGTGATTGATCTCAAAGCTGTTGCTATTAATCTCCATAAGTACTGTGATTGATCTCAATGCTGTTGCTATTAATCTCCATAAGTACTGTGATTGATCTCAATGCTGTTGCTATTAACCTCCATAAGTACTGTGATTGATCTCAATGATGCTGAACTATTAATCCCCATAAATACTGTGATTGATCTCAATGCTGTTGCTATAAATCTCCATAAGTACTGTGATTGATCTCAATGCTGTTGCTATTAATCTCCATAAGTACTGTGATTGATCTCAATGCTGTTGCTATTAATCTCCATAAGTTCTGTGATTGATCTCAATGATGCTGTTGCTATTAATCTCAATAAGTACTGTGATTGATCTCAATGCTGTTGCTATTAATCTCAATAAGTACTGTGATTGATCTCAATGCTGTTGCTATTAACCTCCATAAGTACTGTGATTGATCTCAATGATGCTGAACTATTAATCCCCATAAATACTGTGATTGATCTCAATGCTATAAGTACTGTGATTGATCTCAATGCTGTTGCTATTAACCTCCATTCTCTGATCTTTTTGGATGTCCTGATTATTTTTGATCCAGTTTCGTTAGGTTTTCATGCAGCAATGATGAATGTCTCCCCTCTCTTGGTACCTCATTGTTTTTGTGGTTGTTGCTCTCTGTGCTCTTTGGTTCTTACCATCAAACTGATATGTAGAGTAGTACCTCTACTTAACTGATGCAAGAATTGTCACATATCAATTCCGTAGCATAAGTTCAAGTGCAGCAAACAAGCTGCATGTAACGGTGTCATCTTAATCTTATGCATTTACCACAGCCTGGGCACTTTTTCCCACTGTGAAAACTTAAAAGTTTTACTGCCTATTTCAGTGGTTCCATTGGTAAAGGGTGTGAAGACTCACGCAAAACGAAATGTCTAATGCTGGTAATCTGACCTAGTTTCGAATGAGGTGTAACAGAAGTGTTAGACACCACCATCAATCCCATAAAAAACACACACACACAGCTTGCTACCATCGGTAATTAGACACCAGTGTGCAGTCAGTACATACAGCTGCGGTCAATACCCACAGCACAGTGTACAAACAATACAGCTACTGTATGGACATTTCAGGTCCAGCTAAAGATAACAAGGTATCAAGTTTCATTACTGTACTGTCTGCATTTTGTAGCGACACAAACAAAACGTCCCTTGCGAGCAACGGAAAGTTAACTTTTTCAGATGGCCGCATGCGGTTTGGGGCGAGTCTTCAATGCCTTTAAACAGAAAGTTGTTTTCTTTTAAATTCTTAAAGATGTTCAATCGTCAATTCTGTCAATCAGACCCAATACCAACCACTGAAAGCCTTTTAAGGAAAACTTTACTGGATAAATTTGTCAGCTCCAATTGGCGAGAAATTTACACTGAATTGTCTGTAAATCTCCATACATGCTGCACATAAAACTGTGTTTCACTAATTGCATACCAAACACAACAAACGGCATGAAATGAGGTCTAATCGAGGCCTACTTCTTTGCATTTTAGCAAAATATGACATGTTGAATCAAGTAGGAGTTATTTTGTGAAAGATAAAAATGTATACTTTTTAGAATTTTTTTTTCTTCATGGGCCTAGATGTCCATGTTTATCTTAACTGGCTACAAGGACAGTTCCATTTTAGACTAACAAATGTACAATAACACATAAAATTAAGTTATCACAGTGATTAACCATGATGCAACAAAATATTTCTACTACCATTGGATATAGAAATTGTTAATCCTGTTTGTTTGAACTGTTTTAATTCAGTTTGTTTTTCTCAAGAATAGAATATAAAGATTCATGCATTGTGTTTGGTGAGCCCTCTTCAAAATCGAACAGTCGTCCACACAGATCCACTGAAATTTCTGTTAAGCTGTATGAGTCAACGTACACCTGCTCAAATGGATAATATCATGGAGGCATTTTCATAGCTCCCAACTCTTGAGAAGGCAAATGCAGGTCCATGCCACGAATCGCCATCATGGGGGAGGGGTATAAGGGGAGGGGGTGTCCCCCTCCCCTTTTGAATTTTTTTGGAATCCTGGTGATGCCTACATGTAAAATGGTGGCACTTAGAAAGGCTTTTGTCACCCAAAGGTTTCTGAGAAATATGCATTTATTTGTGTGTAACATCAATAAATTGAGTAGGTGATAATTCATTTTTTCCCGTGGCATGAAAATGTTCGCTGCTCGCCCCAATGAAAAGAAATATAGGCTAATTTGAGGTTCAAATGATGCTGTAAAGGAGTTTTTATACTCTATTATGCTAAATGCTAAAGAAATGATGGTTGCATGGTCAAAATTTGATGCAATTTTTTTTATGAATACTTGACAATTACAAATGCGGGTTTTTCGGACGCTTGCGCGGGTCAGCGGGTTTGGGTGTTAGAATGCGGGTCCAACCCGCAAAATGCGGGTTAGTTGGGAGCTCTGATTTTAGTGAACATTTCAATTATAGTATGGATTAGTACAATATGGACAGAGTTTGTTTTATTTACTTACATACATATTTTTTTACTGAGGAGTGAAATATACTATTTTGATCTAGAGAAGGGCAAGGAAGTTCCTCACCATAATAGGCAGCTGTGAATTTTGTGATATGGTTAGGCTTAGGATATGATGATGAGCTTCAGCTTTTGTAGAATTGAATTGCCACAAAAATGTTCAAAGCAAATGTTCAACATGACTTGCAGTGTATATCAGTCTTCATCACTCACTGAACATTTGTCTAAGGTGGCTATATGACTCCATTTGAGTATGAAGTATGCAGTGCTGAAGTAACAGCACATGAGTAGTGTGCCCCTCCTTTAATCTAAATCTAATCAATCTTATCAAAATAGCATGATGAACGACTTAGACGGTTGGGCCTATTTGCCCTAGGCTATGGACTAGTTCAGGGCCTAGCCTAACTGGAAGATTGTACAACATTTGCGAACATGCTAGTTGCTACTGTAGGATTTTGTTTTTCTTCAAAAAGTACAACTGTGTAAGCAGAGGCAGAATACCAGTGATTTGTAATTCAATTCGGCTAGTAAATATCTTTTTACAACAAACTGGAGCTAATCTAGTGCATCAAGTGTGTCTATGTGAAAATGAAAGACATTGTGACGATAAGATCAGGATTTCGTCAAAACCTCATTACTATAATGTAGGCACCCTTTGCGCGAGTCATTGTTTTGGTTGTACGTGATGTGCAAATTGCTGCAAAGAGTCAGAGTAGTTGTCAGCAGGTGCCATATGACTCTCATGTGTTCATTTCTGTCCTGAGAATGCATACAGTTTGAATGTGTTGAAAGTCCAAACTTACCCAATTAATCATTCACTGAGAAGCCTATAACAACGAACTTTGTTCCAAGTCCTATTGGACCTGCGATTTGAGAATGAATTGATACGTTTACCTATGATAAATTCAATATTGACTCACCAGTGAGCCCCGATAGAAGATGGATCATAAATATATATACTCACAGCTCACAGCGTTACTGTATTTTACTTCAGAAATTCAGTGCACGTGTCTTGACGTTTTTGAAAGGATTCTGACTTGTCTCATACCGATGCACATCTGGTCCGTTGACAATTCATCTTTGATCAAAGTGTCTGTAAATCGCAAAGTATTTACGCATATAAAGCGGGAGGCCCGGGTTCGAATCCCGGTGGAGGCTGGAAGTTTTTTGCAGGAAGGTACCACCTTCAAGTTGGCGTTTAGATTCTAAAAAAAATATAACCAACATTTTTCGCGCGCGATGCGCGCGTTCAACATGTCAATGTGCATATCATATAGGCATTCATCGGTTATAACATCACATGCCAGTAGCATATACAACCATTTTCCGTCTTATTTCAGTTCCATGTTGGTAACAATTGTTGGGGAAGTCGTTACAATAATAATGATACTAATAATATCAGTTTAACCATTGAAAAACACATTGCAAATTATTTTTCTTTCAGTAGGTGCCCGAAAAATTCTCAGCATATTGCCCGAATTTTCACAAACATTTTTAGTTGGGGGGGGGCTGGAGCCCCCCATCCCCCGCCACCTACGCCTATGGCCACGGGTTACAGTGCCCAATACAGTGGCACGATATATACTTACATCGACTATTACTTGCTCCCGAAATAACGCCCCGTTGGACTCCCGAAATGACGCCCGTTTGGACTCCCGATGGGGGGGGGGCGGAGGGGGGTGGGTGGGTGAAGTGGCACGATATACTTATATCGACTAATACTTGCCACGATTCTTTTCGTAGCTCGTATTTATGAACACTTGATGTAATTCTTTGAAGTTGCAGAAATTTTGAAATAGATTAGAGATATTCATAAAAACTTCTTTCTTAATGACTGGAATGATTTGCCTGAGTCGTTAGTCCTTTCTAAGGTTTTAATGCTTTGGATGGTTATTTAAGACTTGCAATAGGATTTGAGGTTTCTGTGTTTTTTTTTCCATAATGATGGGGACCGTATGACAACTATTGCTAATAGTAGTTGTACCAGAGGTCATTGTCTTAAACTCCAAAAGTCACAAAGTAGGATAAATATTCGGCATAACTTTTTTTTCTAATAAGGTTGTGAATGAGTGGAACGGTTTGCCTGAGAAAGTTGTACTTGCAAGTAGTGTGAATGGGTTTAAGAATGCTTCGGACAAGCACTTGAAGCATTGTAATCTCTTCTGATGTTTGTGTCTTCAGTTTTTCCCCTCTCCTATAGGGTCCTTGATGGGGACTTGAGTGTCCCTCCTGATCATTTTTTTCTACTAAACTAAAACTAAACGTGTACCATGTAGCACCTCAAAGCTACCGTAACTATAAGATATTTCAATCAGCTGTTCACAAGGCCTCTGTGTACGTGCCATACCTTGCATTTCGCTGTAAACAATCAAGCGATCAAGTGGTGACAACAACTGGAAGCGATATTACTATTAATGCTATAAATGTGTGTTTGTCGGTAACTTCAGGTGAGAGCTGGCGTTAGTACTTTGCTTAAGTAAATTAGATAACCAAAGATGAAAAGCTGTATATGATATTACAAGGCAATCCCAAAATGGGAAATTTCCTGGTTCACCGCTTTGTTACTTTTTTAATTCTCATAGGTCAATCTTGTCTATCTAACAACATCTGCAATGACTAAACTGTTCCACTTCTGTAAACATGTAAAAGGTTGCTTTCTTTGAAAAAATCTGGTAATGTGTGTGACATATACTGTACATCTTTTAGCAGATTTGATAATTTTCAGACTCAGTTCTCAAACCAATTTCTGGTCTTAAAGCTTTAGACATTGGTTTTGTGTGAACTTCAACCAAAAGTTCTGTTGCATACAAGTTCTATGAAACTGATATCAGAACCAAACCTGCAGTGCTTGCATGCTGATCTTAGTCAGTCTTGATTGGTTTACTATAACATTAACATCATAACAGTTTCTAAGAATCTTGAGAGTGTATGTAGCTTTACCCATCAACAGATCAACATAGTGGATTGTATATACCCCACTTACATTATCTGAGATGTATAGCCTAGTCTACGGTATTTAGGTTTTGGGCTGAAGTTATAACTGGGATCAGCTGAACTGAGTTTACTAAATAGGTTAATCATTTCCTTGAACAACTTGGGGCTCACACAACATAGGAACTTTTGGAGTATAGAGCTTTGATTTAAATTAATATCCTGGGTATAGGGTAAGACATGACTAGATGACCATTAATCTGGTTCAGAGTTTGTCGATTCACAAATTGGTATGAAGTTATAACTTAAACATTTGACTGAGCAGACTGGTTATTTTTTTTCACAGATTAGTTGAATCCAGCCATGGCAGATGAACAACAGAGCGACAGTCAAAATGACAAGACATCTCAACCGCTGACCAAGAAACAGAAGATAATCTTTTGTGGGATTGCTGCTGCCTATGTCTTTAATGTGATGTCTTTCTCAATCATGGCTCCATTTTTTCCTGTGGAGGTTTGTATGTCAACCCTTTTCAGAAATAGAATTAACCAGCCAATTACATAGACCGCCCTTAAAGTAACTTCTCCATGAGCAGGGATGCTGGATAAGGTATAGTCTTTCATTCACTTCATTCTTAACCTCTGTCAGTGAAATATGCTTAAATTGTAATTCTAAACAGCTCTGTCTTAATTCTATCACTGGATGAAACAAACAGTCTAAACTATCTGTTACTACTGTGATGAACACCCATGACAGTGACGATATGAGCTCTGCATTCAGCTAGCTTGTTGTCTATGTGCATCCTTACATTCCTTAGCCTTGTTTACATATGTTTGTACAATTTACCAATACGTCTCACTGCGTAACATGTAGAGTAGGAGGTAAACTGAAAGGTACTGAAAAGGTGTATATGTTTTATGTGAAGGAGGTGCCTTTTGAGTGGTGGAAAGTGTTTACATTTATGTTTCTACCTTCATACTTAAATGTTTTAACAGGCTTTAAATATGCTTCCCATGGTTTTATAATATTTACTTCGTTCCTCCCTTACCTGTCTCCCCACAACGTTAGCACCCTATGCAAAAAAAATATGGAAAAGATCAAGAACGTAGGTTCCAATTCCGTATGAAAATCGCTGTAGGGAATCCTGACAACAAAACGTACGATGTTGGCACTTTGGATGGTAATATGAGAAGGGCATTGACCGGAGGAGCAGGTCATAGAGGGCGCACAGTAATAGAGGTTACCAGTTCATGCTAGGCACGGTAAAACGAGGTGCTAAGGTTGTGGGGAGACAGGTAAGCTTTGTACTCGTAAATATCCAAACCAGTAAGTTTTGGAATACAGGTACCATTAAGTAATGCTAAAAAAATATACTAGGATTTTACAATGATAATGTTATAGCCATGGCAGTGCATGTCTGGTCTAATACCAGCAATAGTAATATACGGTCAGTATTTGAAAAAATAGAAACCAGCAGCTTATTTGTTTTGGAGAAGAGAAGGATGTTATTGGATCAGTGATATGCAGAACAACATTTGTCTCCAGATACTTTGGTTTTTACTGAATGTTTTTGACTGTCATTTAAAGTAATTTAAAAGTAGAAATTCAGTTTTGGTATATCATAATGGAACAATCAAGAGTATTTGCTTGCAGTTAATTTTTCTATTCTGGTTTTCAAGTACTAGTATCTGTGGAGACCAAATAGATGTATTCATCTTCCCAGTCTAGGCCTAATTTTAAATTCTTTGTTCTGCAAAAGATTTAAAAAGTATGGAACGCGTCCATCTCATGCAAGCCCTGAATACGATAAAGCAATGGCTGATGTCTCGAGGAAAGAAGGACAAAGTGCGCAAAATATACCCAAACACAACGATTTACAAGTGACTCAGTATATATATTATAGATATTTACAGATTAATGCAAATCGACCCCTTTAATACTGTGGTACAGGTGTGTGTGGGTGATATCTACGTCGTGTATTGCACACACTCATTGAGTAACTAAACAATCTCTATGCCATGATAAAGCCTGCCTCATAGCACGTACGTACGCTTGCATGTACCCACTGTTTGCCGGCATCTCGGAACACACACACCCTCAGAGAGAAAGACTCCAGCGAATGCACCCTCAGTTAGAAAGACCCAGACGCACATAGCCTCAGTAAGATAGACTCCACAACACACACACCCTCAATGAGATTCCTCCCACAACCCACACCCCTCAGAGAGAGAATGACTCCTCCATGACGCACGCAATTTCAGTAATAAAGTCTCTGAAGCAATAGTCAAAAACAGTTTGTAAACACGATATCAATCAATGTCGGTAGATAGATGCCCCATGATTGAAAATGGTAGAGTTCAACAGGTGTCAAAGTTTGAAACCTTTTATATGTGATAACTCCAAAATTAAAGACACAATAAATCTGTCAAAATTTCTCAAATGATATGATTTTCTTTGGTGAACATAGTTTGGTCAAGTTCAGTTTAGTCTTGTGAAGGGGCTCTATAAGTCTTCAACAGAACATACGTTAATGTTCATCGAAGAGAGTTGATATGAAGTATTGCTTTAAGCACACTCTTCCCGGGGTCAGCATGTGCAGGTTATATCTCAAATCGTAGAAAAATTGGCTCATAGGGCGAAAAGTTTCTCTCAATTTGTCTCCAATTGGCAATTTGTTTTGTGATTTATTTGTGATTTATACCAGATGACTTGTACTTGTCTAAATATTTCCCTGTGCATGTCAACAATCTCTTGAAGGCTCTCTTTCTATCATTACAAATTTGAAAGGGAGCTGTATCTCCCGTCAGAAAGACTCAAATTTCTTACCAAAAACACTGCCCAAATTCTGGAACTTCATGAGTGAATCATATTCAGAACTCCACAGTGTTGCTACAGTATGAAGATGTTGAGCTGTGTTTTGGCTCCACATATCAATGTAAGGCGCTTTATCTGCCTTTCTGGATGTAAAAACCAGATCACGAAACCACCTCCATGTCCAGTATGATCTCCGCTGCACACTCAGTGACTCTGAACCTCGATATAGCAAGCTGGTGTCATCTATCCAGCATCAACTGTCCCACTGAATGTGAGATCATTCTATTTTGGTACGAGAATTCATGTAACATTAAATGCATTGATTAGTGCAGTATTTGTCTCACATGGCATTATTGTTGTTTGTTGATTATTGTTTAGGTTTGGGGAATTCAGCCAATCCATATTCCTGGGAGGGGTATGCAACAGAAAACCACTGTGCTAGAACCCCCTGCTGCTTGCAGAACACAGACTGGAAAGTACGAAGAAAATACAAGATTTCTGTCAGCAACACGCATTGTTCAACGGCCTGAACTTAATTCATTCTTTCTTCTGTATAACCATAGCAACACTCTGTTTCTCAAAAAAACCACCTGCACACACTTTAGTTGAAGTGACAGAACTCAAGTCAGTGTTTGAATGACTTTGTAGTTTACTAATTTAACATTTGTGCTTGTTGGTTTGAGTTTATTTGTTTATATGTTGATTTAACTAACTCCATTCACCAACTTGCTGTCATGCAAACCATAATGACCATTGTAATGTCATCTGTTTACATCTTTATCATTCTGCTAGCATCTAATGTAGGCTCTGTAACTATCAGCATACACTTAGCTTATAAATATGTTAGAAGTTGTTTACAATACATTTCTATCTTTCTTTTTAGGCTGAGAAGAAAGGAGTGTCTGCCACCCAGGTTGGATTTATCTTTGCTCTATTCAACTTAGTCAATTTTGCTACATCACCATTGTTTGGAAAATATGTAAGTACAAATTAATTCCAGAAATGAGTTCTGATTTCACATCTCTTGAGATATTGTTTGTATCAATTCAATGATTAGTATAGCCTTAAGTTGTGCTATGACAACTTTCCCTTCCCATGTTATTATTTATTAATTTTTGTAACAGTAAAGGTTAATATTTTCTGAAATTCAATTAAGAAATGTACTCCTTGATTATAGGCCATCAACTGTCATTTTACTTCTAGATATCTTACATCAACAGTTAAAATATCTAATTGTTTTAACAACAATGATGCAGTACTAGACAGTCAAGTTCAGTTACTACTTGTCCAAGCCTGCATGTTCCAAATAGAAGGATTCACATTAAAGGGTGTGAAGACTCGCGCACAAAGAAACGTCTAATGCTGGTAATCTGACCTAGTTTTGAATGCTCAAGGTGTTACAGAAGTGTTAGACACCACCATCGATCCCAGAAAATACACACACAGCTTGCTACCGTCGTTAATTAGACACTAGTATACAGTCAGTACATATAGCTGCGGTCAATACCCACAGCACAGTGTACAAATGATACAGCGATGGACATCTCAGGTCCAGCTAAAGATAACGATGTATCATGTTTCATTACTGTCTGCATTTTGTAGCGACAAGCAGAAAACTTCACTTGCAAGCAACCGAAAGTTAACTTTTTCCGAGCGCGGCACGCGGTTTGGGGCGAGTCTTCAATGCCTTTAACTTGAAATGCATTAAGATTTCATAAATGTTCCAAACAACATAATGCAGTGCAAACTGGTCAGCTTTAACCTGAAAGTCAAAGATTGGTATATTTATGATTGTTTCAGTTACCAGTTCTGGGAGCTAAATATCTATTCTTAGCTGGCAGCTGGGTAGCAGCCGGTTCCAATATACTGTTTGGGTGAGTTCCATCTTTGATATCAGTAAAAATTCCTTTGATTGGTCGTTAAGTTTATGAACAACAACTGCAATATTTTAATGCAACAGCACAGCAAGTGTGTGGACTGATTGAGATGTTATTAGGCAGACTCTGTTTGCTGAGGGAAAGACTTTACCCTTTTGTTACCTGCTGTTGCAGTATACCCTCTTACAGTGTCAATAGATCTATTCAATATTTTACTTTTGTGTGTAAATATAACACATGATGAAGAATGATGAAGCAATTTATCCACTTTTAAGGAGAAAAAATAAGTATTGCTCAATCTTTGCATGACTCAGAATCTTGAAGAGGTTATTAAACTTAACAAAGAAAGTGAACAGTAAAATGCTTCATTTATACATAAAAACCGTAAAAAAAGGTAATAGCGTGCAAAATGAGAATGCAAATGAAAGTGGTACACCCATGGGCGCACATGCTGATGGGGACAGCGGGACTCGTCCCAACCAACTTTTTCAATGGTGGGGACATGATATACCGTGTCCCCACCAATTTGTCTTGACCAAACGCTGCTTTTCATTTTACCCTGTATTGAACTTTGGCACAGTTTGATCCAGCATTGTGCAAATGAAATGCAGCAGTTCTCATTTTATTATATTTATCCACAGTTGTGAAGTATAGGACGGAAATCGCATTTGTGGGAGTCTATAATTGTTTTCTGGTTGAAGACCCCAGACCCATCGTATATAAAAGCAAGTTTGGATTATTTGTCCCCTGATTTTTTTTTCTGCAGACGCCCACGTATTTCCCCAAACTAAATTTCTAAGCCATGAGATCTAAAACTTAGGGAGGTTTGTGAGCATCATTGGGTCTGGGAAGTGTTATTTCCGGCAATCTGGGAGGTATATTTGCCAAAAAATTGTACGCAACGCGCGAACCCATGGTCGGGCTCCGCTTAGATAGTATCAGAGAACAGACACGCGTCCCCACCATTATCCAAGACTGATCTGCACCCATGGTCACACCATCCTAATGGTGAACAGTTTGCAGTTTTGGTTTCCATGACAATCATAACATTTGCAAATTGTGACGGACTGTGCTTCTTACTGGCACATAGATCGTGTAATATAAGAAACCCATTGTATTTGGTGATATAAAATACATGCTTTTGGCGGAGATCAAAGATATTAGATGAAAACTATCAGAATCAATATAGGGAAGTTCAGATAAGTCATGATAAGCATTGAGGATACACATTCAGTGCAAATATGGGATTGTGGTTATTCTAAACATTACTGCATGTTACATCAAAGATATGCTGAGTAACATTGATTTGTTTTAATGCCTGGTCAGTTTCAATCTTCCCCTTCCTTAACATTCCCTTCCCCTTGTCCTCACCCTGCCCCACCACATGCACTGGCTAGTCAACATAGGTTAAAATGATATATAAAAAACATCTTTTAATTAAATTTCAAGGTACCTCCAATTGATTTCGCACTGACTTGTTATCAATTTTTTGTTTAGTATGTACACTTGTCGAATGTATACGTACGTAAGTCTATGCCCTGTCATGTAATGTAGCTTCTATCTACTTACTCAATGATGTAATGTAGGCTCTAAATCTACATACTCAATAATGTAATGTAGCTTCTTAATATGCATGACCCATCATGTAATGCAGGCTCTAAATCTACATGACCCATCATGTAATGTAGGCTCTAAATCTACATACTCAATGTAATGTAGCTTCTTAATCAACATGACCCATCATGTAATGTAGGCTCAAAATCTACATGCATGTCATGTAATGTAGCTTCTTAATGTACAAACTGTACTCCATGATGTAGCTTCTTTATCTACATACTCCATGAACTGACGGCCGTTTTCCACTCGGCCACAGCCCCCCCCCCCCCTATATCATGATAGGTCTAGATATACTCTCCATCATGTAATGTAAGAACCTATATTACATGACAGGGCATATATATGTAATGTAGGTTATCAATCTTCATGCTGTGTAATGTATTATAGGTTATTAATCTACATGCTCTGTCATGTAATATAGGTTATTAATCTACATGCTCTGTCATGTAATATAGGTTAT
>KN883039.1:27511-40203 GCA_000934455.1 Apostichopus parvimensis
GCGGCGTTCGCTCCGTTTTTTTCTGTGCAGAACACTAGTGCTGGTAGCAGTTCCGCGAATTGTTTACCGTAGTTACGCTAGTTCCCGCCTTTTTTTGGCTAAACACGCTATATGCGTTAGTTCGTTTCCCTCGTCCGTTTGTTTAGTTGTCAACTACTCGTTTTATTATCTTTATATAGTTGTCTCATTCGTTGCTTGTTATACTATATATTTTGTCCCTTCTACTCTCTCCAGGCTCGTTCCTGGTTTTTCCCCACCTTTTGTGGGCTGGCTTTAGGCCTAGTTTGTTTACCTTGTAAGCCGCGGGCCTCTAGCCGAGGCACGTTGTTAAGGTATATATATTATATTTATCTCTTCCTTGTTAGCTGATTTCCTCCCCCCTTCCCCCCCCCCCCATCTCCTATCAAATTGTTAAGAAGTTGTTTCCTTAACTAGGGGTTATTCAGTCATGTCTAGGAGTCAGCTGAAATGCATTAATTGCTCCATGTTCCGGCCAGGGAGGGCCTGGGATGAACATGACCTTTGTCCCAAGTGCCTTACGTGTACTAGGAGGGATCCGTGTCTGGTGTGTATGCAGTTCACCCCCTGTCAATGGCTAGATATCGATACCTGGCTAGCAGGACAAAGAATGAAGCTACAGGACAAGCTAGACTTGCTCCCCAACCCCAGCGGCTCCCTAGTAGTGGGAGACCTAGTACAGATAGGAGAGGAAGAGGAAGGAGAGGTGGTGGAGAGGGGCCCAGGGGGCCGAGGAAGAGAGTGTGGACAGAGAACGAGAGAGAGAGAGAGAAGGAGAGAGAGAGAGAAAGAGAAAAAGTGCCTCCCACGGTCCCGGCGACGTCCGGTTTGATTTTGGCCAAGGGGAAAGGCAAGGAAAAGGGCAAGGCTACGGCCAAGAAAAATATTGCCCAGGAAGAAGTCCGGCACCGCCGGCCCCGAGAGAGCTTCCCAAGCCGGGTCTCAAAGGAACACCCCTACGGAGAGGCAGGTGCCACGGGCAGCGGAAAGCCCAGTCCGAGCCCCATCCGGGACGCACAACAGAGAACCTGAGGCCGGAGGGTCGCTGACAAACCAGAGCCGGTCCCGGAGCGGGGACCGAGAGCGACAGCCGATACGACCCACTGCTGGGATCCCAGACCGGGACAGCAGAGGAAGAGATACTACACACAAACCAGCCAGACGGGAACGCACCAGATCACGGTCCCGATCTCCCAGGCGAGGCACTAGGAGGAGATGGTCACCAGCCTCAGACCAATCATCTGACTCCTCTGATGATGGCTACAGAAGGGCAAAGAGGAGGTACCGGCCCCACAAACAATGCCACAAGGAAGAACCAGCGTGGCTGTCCCAACTAACAGGCCTCCTGAAACCGCTCTTAGAGAGAGCAACAGAGAGCCGGAGCGGAGACAGATGTTGGGAGCCGGAGGGTAGCAACCACGACCAGTGCGGTCCCGGTGCCACAACCGACCCAGGAACCGGAGGCAGTCGTTCTCGGTGAGGACACTCTTTACTGCAGAGTCTCTGTAAACCTCTCGGGATTGGAAGACAAAACCGACGATCCCCCGGAGTTCGAGTCCCTAGAGGACAAATTCACAGGTAGCCTCGAGGAGGAGGAAACCCATGGCGGGAGGTACATTGCCTCCGGAACTCACGATGCGGGCGGCGGACATCTTCCAGAAACACCTGGGTTTCGAAGAGTCACCTGACATGCCATCCAAACCAACTCAGGTCTCAAAACTGACGGCTACAGGGGAGGTCACAAACCGACCAAGATCCACCATGCCAATCGACGCCTCGTGCTATAATAGGTTCGAGGCAATCGCAGATAAGAAGAGATGGACTGCGTTCCCAGCCAAAGCAGAACGATCCATCAGGTTTCCAGATGACGCTTGGAAAGCCCTCTTCAAATGCCCATCCATTCCACAGAATCTAAAGAAAAGCTGAGGTCGGAACAAAGATCCTCATCTGCACATATCTTCAGAAACCCGAACCAGAAGAAGTAAGAGGAGCTACTGGTCGACGTGGACGTAGCTGCATGCTCCGGGATGAAGTTTACCTCCGTCCTCGTGCTCACCGCGGAGGTACTGATGAAACAACACCAGCAACTCCCCCAGGACGACAACCATGTGTCCAGAAACGAAGCTGGTCAGCTACTACTACTCCTGGGCCGCTCGTGAGACTGGCGTTCGACCAATTCGCCGGAGTCGCCACACGTTCAGTGAAGGCCAGAAGGGAGAATGTTGTATCCTCCATCCGCTGGCCATCGGTGGAAGCCAAGGCTAGGATGTTAGCCTTACCAACCCTTGGAGACGATCTGTTCGCTGGCAACTTCCAACAGAAGTTACAGGAAGAAGTCTCACGTAGAGAAACTCTGGCTAAATCTGAATTCCGTTCATCAAATAGATTCAGAACGAGACCATACCGTCCGAGAGAAACCAGGCCAGCCAGAGGGGGCAGAGGAACCTCTCTCAGAACACCCGCAAGAGGGGCCCCACGGGGCAGGGGACGAGGAACAACCAGTCGTCCACATCGTCCATGGGGAACGAGAGGCACAGGCAGAGGCCTGACGACGAGTCGACGGGACAGCGACCGCTCCTCCGCTAGACCGCCGTTCGCCGCCCGGCCCAAGAGGTGCCCACCTCAACGCGGCAAATCCGCAGGTGGGGGGGGGGAAAACAAAAAAACTCAACCAACAAAGGGAAAACAAGGGCCGGGAAAAAGGGGTGTTGGAGACGATCTCACAAGGGTACCGAATAGAATTCACCTCCAGTCCACCTTTCGGGGATGGAGGAAGACTGACCCCAACACCCACGGACCCCGTCCAAGAAGCGGCGCTAGAGGGGGAAATTTCAGCCCTGCTGGCAAAGCGGGCAATTGTAGAGGTATCGGCAGAGGCGGGACCCCTCTTCCGGTCCTCTCTTTTTCTAACAAGAAAACGGGACAGATCTTGGCGTCCCATCCTAAACTTTAAAACCCCTGAACAAGAATTGCATAGATCCAAAACGTTTCTGCATGGAAACACTAAATTTAATCCTACCCCTACTCAGAAAGGGTATGTGGGCGTCAAGCGTGGACTTACAAGATGCCTACTTACACATACCGATACACCGACACCATCAACGGTACCTAGGCTTCCAATACGCCGGAAGGGAATTCACATTCAGGGCACTCCCGTTCGGCCTGTCAACGGCACCAAGAGCCTTCACAAGAGTGGCGGGAACTGTAATCTCCCACCTCAGAAAAAGAGGAGTGACGCTATACGCATACCTCGACGATTGGCTCATAGTAGGAGAGTCGGAGTCGAACGCGTCAGACAACGTACAAAAGACGGTACCAACCCTTCAGGAGCTGGGTTGGATAATCAACGAAACAAAGTCACAGCTGACCCCAACACAGACGATCCAGTTCCTGGGGGCAATACTAGACTTTACAACAGGGATAGCCAGTCCCTCAGAACAGAGGATCGAGGCAGTCAGAAAGACCACAGCCCAAATCCTATCACAACAAGAGTCATCGACAGGGATGTGGCTCCGAGCCCGATTATGCAGACTACACATGCGTCCGCTGCAACTTCACCTGCAAAAGACGACCAATTCCTACAAAACCTAGAAAAGACAGCGCCGATCCCCCGGTCGGAAGAGATCACACCTCACCTGCAATGGTGGCACGACACGGAGATCTGTGACCAAGGGGTTCCCTTCATCGTGAATCTGCCAATGACATCGGTCACGACGGACGCCTCACTGAAAGAGTGGGGAGCCCACTGGAACAACCTAACAGCTTGGGGGACGTGGTCCCCAGTGGAGAAAACATGGCATATCAACTTACTAGAGATGTTGGCTGTCAAACGGGCCCTAGAGTTGTTCCACGAGAACGTGCAGAACACAGCGACCACCGTCTTCACAGACAATACCACCGTAGTAGCATACATAAACAGACAAGGGGGCACCCACTCCGAGCTGTTAGCTGGCCTGGGAAGTCCTAATGACAGCCAAGGACTCCGGCATGACACTACGAGCATCCCATATCGTCGGCAAACTGAATGTCATGGCCGATGCCCTGTCCAGAGGATAGATGGACCCCAACGAGTGGGCACTATCCCAAGAAACGTGCAACAGGATCTTCAAAGTCCTTGGCAGACCGATGGTGGACCTGTTTGCGACGGCGAAGAACGCCAAACTTCAGATCTTCTGCTCCAGACGGTTCCACCCCAGGGCGCACCACATCGACGCCATGTCCTTCCCATGGGACTATCTGGAAGCCAACGCCTTCCCGCCGCTCTGCATGATCGGCCAGGTGCTGAGAAAAATCCGACACTCCAGGGGTAGAGTCATACTGGTAGCCCCATTCTGGCCTCGCAGACCATGGTTCGGGGAAATCCTACAACTCCTAATGGACACCCCAGCGATCCTACCAAACACACCCCATCTGCTGTCTAAAAGACGGGGGACCCTCAACCACCCAGACATCAAGGGTCTACAATTAGTTGCTTGGAAGTTGTCAGGACTTCCCTCCGACAGAGGGGTTTTTCGGAGGCGGCTGCCGCTGTGGCAGCTGACGCCAGGAGAACATCAACCGTGGCAACTTACGATTCCCGACTACGAAAATTCGGGGAATGGTGCCAGAACAGACAGGTACTGCCACCCGAGACCTCTCTGGCACAAGTTGTAAACTTCCTTCCCTCCCTCTTCGAGGAGGGCAAGCAAGTGTCAACCATCAAGAACTACAGGTCGGCAATTACCGCTATCCACCGCGGCTTTGCAGATGGGTCCACCCCGGGCAACAACGGGGACATCGCCCAGCTCATCAGGGGCATGGCAAACAGGCGTCCTCGGATCAGACGGCTTGCCCCTTCGTGGAGTCTATCAGCAGTACTGCAGGCACTCACTAAATCACCGTACGAACCATTGGCTTCAGCCTCGCTGGCAGCCCTTACTAAGAAAACCCTTTTCTTGATCGCCCTCGCGTCAGCAAGAAGAAGGAGCTGTCTCCATGCTCTGTCTACGAAACAGAACCATATCAGGTTTGAGAACCACGGAGTGAGAATGGTCCCCGATCCGTCCTTTATAGCCAAGAACCAGGTCCTATTCTTCCTGCCGGGGGACATCTTTATCCCCGAAATAAAGACGCTCTCCTCAGTCGCAGAGGACAAACTGTGGTGCCCAGTCAAGGCTCTCAAGTGGTACTTAAACAAGACTCAACCCCTGAGAGGAACAACCACGTCCTTGTTCATACTACCCAGAGCACCTTATTCAGCGGCGTCTAAGGACACCCTTTCTCGGTGGCTGACAGAGATTATTCGCCCCTTCGCAGTTGGCACGACTACACCGAGAGCCCACGACATTAGAGGAGTAGCGGCCTCGACAGCTCTCTTTGCAGGAGTCCCAATAGAGGACATCCTTAAGGCAGCAGCTTGGTGGACACCAACGACGTTCGTCGCCTCTTACCTTTCAGACTCATTACAGGCCGAGGTGGCATTTTGTAGCGCGGTGATGCGAGGTCCGGCGGGTACTAGGTCCCACCTCTCGGGCCTCCCACCATCGGGCAGTGCCACTCGGAGCTAGGGTTGTGGGGAGACAGGTAAGCGAGGAGCGAAGTAAATATTCCAAAACTTACTGGTTTGGATATTTACGAGTGACGAGCTTACCTGTCTCCATGGGGGGGGGGGGGAACACAGCCGGACGGAGGAGCGGTCGCACTGACTTGACAAAACACCTTCCAGCAGAAAGGAGGTGCCACTACCGAACGAGTCCTCGTGCGATCACCTATTGTTACCGGTGAGTTCATTGTAAAGATAGTTTTATCTTGACTGGTAGTAACCGGTAGTAACTTGTAGTAACCGGTAGTAACTTGTAGTAACCGGTAGTGACTTGTAGTAACTCGTAGTCACTTAGGGCCACTATGAGTAACTTGGGGAAGAGTGTCTGAAAAGTGTTTTATATATATATGGAGAAGCGTTATATATATATTTCATTTATAATGTTGATACTTTTAATTATTTTTGTCATTCTCCATTAAACACTTCGGTGTTCAGGGCTTTGGGCCTAACTTGTAGAGTGAGTACCTTCTGCTACCTTGGGTCTCCTTTGTTAGAGCTAAGGGGTACAGGCGTGGACGGGGTTGTAGAGGGCTCCCCACAGGACGGGGAGTACTACCCCTCCCGTCGGAAGCGTCAGAAATTCGATGTTAGGCTAGGAGTCGGGGGGGGGGTAGCCCTCCCATTTTGTCGGGAAGGACTACTACTCGACTCCAAGGCAGAGACCACTTTGGAGGGGCTTTGGTCTCATGAGAAGGAAGGGCAGTGACCCGTGAAGCCGGGTCACAGAGGGTGCACAGTGTTAAAAGGTTACCAGGACATTCTAGGCGCGGTAGAATGAGTGTGCTAAGGTTGTGGGGAGACAGGTAAGCTCGTCACTCGTAAATATCCAAACCAGTAAGTTTTGTAATTTCCGTCTATATGTTAGTTTTATTGTTAGCTGCTATGTCAGTGCCCCAGTTTTAAACTAAGAATGTTGAGGCACAATTCCCTACAAAGCCCACCCACCCAAAAATAAGTCAAATCTAACAGTTAATTTATACCTAAATTCCCCATATGGCTTCCCCTCAACATATATAGGATACTGCTACCATCAGAAATGCCCTAGCGTGCTCCTAATTACCTTTGTAAAACAATGAGTACAGAGCTTTATAAAGTAACACAGAGTCCTATCTTTCACCTACAGAGTGATTTTACTGAATAATAATTTTCTAAATTTTATGTGTAATTTCTAAAACTGAGATTTCAAACTAAAGAATGTTTTGATGCAACATACAATGCCTGGGAAGTGCCCCAGCACTCTGGGAGGCATTTTCAGCAAAATGTTTCGTGCTACAATACGCACCAACCGATGGTGGCTCTCCGCTTAGATAGTGTCATGATGGTCCCTTTTAGGAAATGGCTCGCTTACTAAAAACCCGATGAAAGCTTTGCACCAACACGCTGGAAGGTGTGCGCTACATGCACGCTCTTTCAGTTTTATCCATGTTCAGTCACTTATGTCCCAGCCCCCCACTTTTCAGTTGGATTTGATGCCCCTGTATAGAGGAGGTGTTGTAGGGGTAGGTACCTATTAGGGGATAAATACGAGGGGAACCGGTCTTAAATTTGATTTGAGACCGATGATGACGTCATCGAGGAGGCTGAGCGGACTGAGGCGATAGCCGAGGTTCGCTGTCCTTCTCGATGACGTCATCAGAGGTCTCAAATCAAATTGAAGACCGGGTACCCTCGTTTTTATCCCCATTCATAAATGACCCTCACAAATGTTAGAAAACGGCATTTTTTCGCTAATTTTTGCTGATCTGTATTTAATTCTCCCTATCCCTCACTTGATCTTTTTGATGAATGACGTAATAGTCACCTCATGTAAAACAGCATTTTCTTCCGACGAACATTAAGAGTGAAAAAATAAGAATGAAGCAGTGTCGTTTGGTCTTAAATTTTTGTAGTTTAATCAATTCAAACACTAAAAAATGGAGGGAAAAATTTCTAAAGATAACATTTTAAAACGTTTTTTTGACCTACCAGGTCAAATTGCGCAATAAACAGATGCTGATTTGTGTGTGTTCTGGAAAGTCCGTAAACACTACAACAGTTAGGCTAGCAACGTTGACTGTTGCTAACATTCTTTTGAGTAGAACTCGTCTATCCCTGGTCGGTAGATGAACCGTTCAAATAAACGTTTACTGGGCCTGAGAATGAGCAATTTTTCCGAGCCCCATTGTTCGACAGGTTTGTACTTGTAGTAACCGCAGTGTTATTGCGAGTCTGAAAGATCGCTAAGCCTAGTCCCTGGTCAGTCATGTCGTTACTGATAGTAGCATGGACACTTCGAAGTTCGGACACCTAAGCCTTAAAACACCCCAAAACTATATCTTCTGGTATAAATCACCTGAAAATATACTTGATATGGTGGGAGAAGTGTGTTATATTACGATACACGGCCAAACTTTCTTTCCTGCAAACTGTTTTTACGTTGTATTCCAAGAAGATTCTTCGTGATTGTGGAACTGGTATTTCTTTGCTAGAGTATTGCGAAGTTCGGACACCTGGTCCCACAGTGTGGCGCTGGTGATAAAATTGGTGGCGCAGTTGCTCTTTCAGTAATTATAACAGACTTCATAGATCTCCGTCATTTTATTGACAAATATGTAAGTACTTACTTGCACACGGGTCATTTTGGAGGGAAAATAACTGTAGCTTCGTACTTTTTGGTGAAATTTGGCTCTTCCTGTAGGTTGTCATGGTGAAATCGTGTATTTCTTAGGGGTGTCCGAACTTCGCAGTGTTCCGAACTTCGCAATACTGACTATAGTAGTAGTAGTGCTAACGTTATTGTTAGGCTTAGCAACAAGGTTTCTTCTGTTAGTGTCAACATTGGACGCTTTACGCTTCGGTTCTTTGTTGAAGCACCTCGATAAGGTTGCTGACATTGACTCTAGCTCAAAATTAAGCTCAAAATTAATCCCTAAGTCATTCATGTTACTCGAAGTATTTAGCTGGATGATTTAAGAAGTACGTACAGTGTGTATTGAGACTCGGTGTGTGAAAACATATACAGTACTACTGCTGTAACTAATTGCAAGTAGGCTATATATACTGTACAGTCTTCTTTTGCAATTTGGAACATTTCTTTGCCCATAAACATATTTGCATATACTCAGAGCAACGTTACACCATGTCTTCATTTCCTTTAAGTATGACTTCATGATTGCCACGGCAACAAACCAGTGTTTGTCTAACATTTCGATCCTGAAGCAATTCTCCTCTCAATACACTCGACCAGTCTCGAATCGCATTCGAGACTGGTCCAGTATACAGAAAGTTGGTTTAGGCATTTATGAATCACATATAAAAGAGATGTCTGATCTTGATAACACAAGAAAAGTTATCCTGTTCAACAGAAATTTGCCAGGTTGATACAATCTGTCAATATTAACTCTTTATCACCTGCTGCATGGATTTAAATTTACCATTATGAGTGACTGAAGTAAACTTATCTGGGACCATCTGAAAGTTACTTTACACACAAGAAGGATTGGAAAGGGAGCAAATCCAGTTTTACATGAGCTGTTTTGAGGTTGAAATGTCTTGTGAGATAACGTTAATTCTTCTTGGATGCGTATGCGTATTCCTGTAGCTGACTTAATATATATAGAAAAAATATAGGTGTCGCATAGTTCTGGGTAATACCTTCATTGAATGTTTAACCTATTCCTTGATGATTCCTTGCGGAAGGCCGAAGGAATCTATGCGACGGTGATGGCGTGTGTGTGTATGTATGAGGGGGGGGGGGGGCGTGTGTGTGTATGCATGGCGATAACGTCACTCAGATATATCAACAGAATGTTCAAGAAAATAAAGAGTATACAGTATTTATGATGTATGGTAAATACGTCACTAAAAGGTGCAGAAGTAGTGTAAATAGTCCTTAACATCGAGGAAAGAAAAGAGATGAAGACTATTGACTTATTGAAGATATATACTGCGTTTATAAAAACAGATTTTGTCTCCAGTCACCACCCATGCAAGAGAGTTGATAGCAAGGGAATATTTACTGACAGGTATGAACAAATATGTGGCGCCATCCCTCTACCCAAATTAAAACTGATTTGCATAAATTATATCATATAAAGAACTTCATTCTTATTTCCCTGAAAGCAACGCCTTGTGAGATATTCTACTATTATTTTGCTTAGGCGTAATTCATAAACTGATACTGCAGTTTCTTGGTAATAATGATGTGTATATACACGGGTAAGGAAGAAGGGCAGCAAAATAGCCCCCTTTCCGCGTGGTACCGCAACTGAAAATATTATTTCATTTTCAAGGTATCTAGTCGCGTAAGAATAGTATAGTTGCTTATGTTGTATCGTGACATAATCGGTGTGTGCAGTATATGAATACTCCACCAATTTAACTGTAGCTTTGCTATTTCTGACACCGCCCAAAATTTACCAACAAAGTCAACTGTACCAATTCTATATAAGCATGCAGATGGATGTTCCTGATTGCTTACCTTCATCCCTTTGCCATCCCATCCCCCTCCATTCACAATCACCTCCCTATCTCCCGCCATCCCCTCCCCATTCCCTGCCATCCCAACCGTCCTGGAGAAGTTACTGTACAGCATTAAACATTGTTTACACTTCATTCCGTAAGGTAGTCGGAGCAAAATAAAACTAAAAGTTTTAATAAACCTAAGTGAGAGAAGAAGACCGGGAAAGACGAGAGAGATAGTTTATCCTGCATCTTGTATCTTCCTAAAAGGCGTGTCATATTATATGGGGTATTGGAAAAGAAAAAGAAGCTTTCCATACGGAAGGAGATTTCTCTGGGAGGAGGGAGCAAGGGAGTAAAAGAAATGGTAATTGTATATGAGACAATGACTAATTAACTTTCTGTGGGTGAGGAGGAATGGGCAGGAGTCCACCAGGAGTCCATGCCCCATCCCATGCACATGAAATTAATCCGTTATTAAATTTGTGACTGTGTATAAAACTGATTCAAATTTATACTTACAAAGATTGAGTAATTCCCATTGAAGGTTACAACTAGTAAATGTTGCCACCACTAACAAGATTGCCACTTGTCTGTTGAAACTAAACATAATGGTAGATATGGAAACGCTTACTAACTTAAGAATATCAGAATCAAATGTGGTTGGATATTCATAATTTCAAGTGTCTTGTTTACTGCGAGTCCTGGTGTTACAATGAAGAACAGTGTACAACATAAAAATATGTAACTAGAGCGTGGGCCAAAACTAACACAGTGACGAGGCTCTGCCTGCAAATGTGTCCAAGAGGGGCTCTAACAAATGAGGAAGACAAGAGCACTGTCCATCAACCGTCCATCTCTGGCAGCTTGAGGTTAATGAATAGAGTAATTGCAGAGAATTGGTAACTATCGAAATATGTACAAGATTAATTATTCTTGATCGAACAAAATTGTTTGTTTGTTTGACGATCCTCAAACCTCTAAACTTAAACGTCACGAACGGTGCACTAAAGATTATACAGCATCCCAGCTTGCCTAGATTATAGTAATATGTACAGTTACATTCAACGAATGAATGTCAGAAAATAATAAAAATTACAAAGGGTGCAGGAAGGTATTGAAAAACCCTTTGAAGAAAAAGCGTCGTTAACAATTATTACAGTTTGAATAAAGCAATTAACATAATTGTTTTAATTTAATCTGATCATAGCGGTCATACGTGAAAGAGGAACCAAATATTTCAAAATCATTTACCAGTATATGTAAACAGCCTGGTGACAATGGTTTTTTGAATTAATGGAAACCTTACCGTATATAGTCTCATTTTATATACAGTGTAAGATGCTGTAGCAAATTATGGTAGTAATACAGGTAAATAATAAAGTTATTTGTTACTAATATGAAAGACGAACACGCTCTAGGCAACTTGCAGAAACTTAACCCCCCCCCCACCCCTTGTTACTGATAGTTGAAATTGTACAAGGTTGCACCACAGTTAACTTGTAACAAACAAAAGAAAAAACACAGGTGTGATGCAGAGGTGAACAACACACAACGAGAGTCATAGGAACTGGTTGCAAGTGTGAAGGGGTCATTGTTCACCACCTACAACTGTCTTTCGAAAGTAAAGTCAACAACGATGGAGATTGACTATTGTAATGTTTTGCTCCATCTGCTGCGTCTTTTAATAAGGGTCAATCAATCTGTGACAGGTCTATTTTACTAGAGTCATCTTACTGTGTCATTGTTATACTTCAAAATATTAGACGCGCTCCATTGTAAACTGTTAAAATTGTTAAGTGATGACCAAGAAATCTGAGATGTACTGCTTTTCAAGTGTCTTAAGGAATCAACCAGGAAGAATGGTCACACTTCATTTTCACGGTGTGTTAAGGAAGTAACCCATGTAGGAATTTATCAAATGCACATCAATTTAAATGGGTTAGTATATATACTTCTCATGAAGTAGAACATCGAAATTTAAATATTTCAATTTTCAAACGTACATCTTTCGATCCGTCCTTTCTGATATTTCTCTTAATTGTATTTCAACGTGAACAAGATATATTAAAGAACACGTTTAATCAGTTTCATTAACACGATATTCTCATTCTTTAGTTTGTGAAGTTTTAACAATAAAACGGAATTTGTTTTTCTGGGCCAAATAGAGATCTGGTGACATCGTTGTCATTATATGAAGGTGTTATTTAGTGTGCAGATATTTCAAAGCACCAATTGTCTATTCTGGTCTTATTTGGCAACATTGTCAATTGGATAAGAATATGACTGACCAGCTCTCAGCAGCAATTCACAGCAAACCACTACTTCACCGTATTCAGTATCGGCTGACATTTCAATGTATATACATATACAGACAGAATCATTCCAGTTAAAGCAATAATGTAGGCAGGGATCAAAGACAAAGAGAAGCGGTTCCAACACAACCCCTTATTATGATGTATTGATTGGTTTTACTACTTTCCCAAATGTTTCAGAACTAGTTATATCCTGATATGAACATTTTCTCTCATTACTTTAGCGACGGAGCTTGAAATTCAACTCATGGACATTATTAATGTAAGTTTAACCTTCTGTTATAAACTGTTTTAATGTTGCTCTGTCTTTTTTAATTTCACCAAAACACATAACGTTG
>KN883039.1:68001-82704 GCA_000934455.1 Apostichopus parvimensis
CCCCCCCCCCCCCCTCCCCCTCACCAATTTGTATGGCTACAGTACCATTTCGAAGCAACCTTAGCCCATGAACATGATCAACATATTTACACTATTTACTAAACTGGGGGGAATTCTAAAGGATCGCAATCAGCACATTCTTCATTCATAAACTGCACAATAACTAATACACAAATGATACCACTTAACATGGGTGCCCAATATCATGTGCTGTACCACTCAATTACAACCCTGCTTGAAAAAATGCACACTCATACAACAAATACGAATATTGTGGTTTTACTATTCCCATTTTCGATATTGCTTTGTTATGCTGCACACAGTATCACATCGTGAGTGTGCAGTTTGTCAATGCATGAACAAGACAAATCCCTCACTATGAATTGTAAATATTCATTCTGACCATTTTGTCATTGCATATTGCTCATTTATTTGTGGTTGGTCCACTTTGTGTTCTCAATGTGGAAGTGTCTTGGGTCAGCTAAGTTATTACCTCTCCAGGAAAAAAACAGGATCCTGCCCCCCCCCCCCCTCCGGTGCATTCTCAAAGGGTGAAATTGAAACCAGTGGATACATTGACATAAGAAGCAATGAAGCCTAGCATCTGGGAGGTTGTGGGTTGTAGCCCAGGCCGTTGAAAGTAATGTGGGTTGTATTCCAGGAAATATCTAGTGAGAGGAAAGGTCCATAAATTTGCTCCCCAGTACCCATTTGCTAAGTTTGGTCGGCCCATGGATACTCGTTCTTTACGAATTCAACCCAAACCCAACTCGTCCTATACTATATGGGTATACTTACACACAAGGTTATACTATGGACAGTATGCTATGCAAGCCTGCAGTCACATATATGGTAATACTGTAAACAACCTGTGAACTGATTTATACAACAAAGCTGCATATATTTACCACATATATCCTAAAGTCACTTTCAAATGAACATATGCAATGTTTTTCCCCAATACTTTTTTGGGGGATGTTACTACTGTTAGTGATGTGAGGAGATGTTGCAAAAGTGCATTTTTGGTTCCTTGCTGGAAGCAAAGAAACCTATACAGTCAGGTTGGCATGTGGGTGTGGCGGGAGGTGTGGGTTGCTTGAAGCATGTGTGTGCGTCTGTGACACTTGCATAACTCAAAAATGTAGTAATGGATATTTGTCATACTTGCTATGTAGATGTATTATAGTGATAAGGTGTGCCCTACCATTTTTGGTGTGAACTCGAATATAAATGAGGTTATGGGGTCAAATGTAAAAATCTTCACGTTGCAATAACTCCGAAACCTTAAGTCAGATTGTAAGCAAACTTTGGATACAGTTATTGGCTAATAGCCCTGGTACATGTAGGTCTAATTTATTTGGGACCATCTGGGCCTAAAATATTTCCAGGTCCATTTTTTAGCTGGGTGGGCCAATTTTTTTTCACCTCATGTGCATTTCGGGACACATTCTTTGGGCCCAAATATTGCAATGTTGCAAGAACTCCACAATCGTAAGTAGGGTTGTAGCCAAACTTGGTATATAAAATAGAGCTCTGGTACATTTAGACCTAACTATTTTGGGAACATCTTGGCCCACTAAAAATTCTGGGGCCTTCTTTTGGCCGGGTGGGCACAAATTTTGTTAGCTCAACCCTCTAATGTGGGTAGAGCTCATGTGGTACTGTAGCTGGTAATAGGTCTGTCTCCTTTGAAAAAGCCTACTTCTACAATTGCTGGCTGATTTCTGCAATGAAGATGCCACATTGGAATGGCAATACAGCTAGTTAATGAATAGATGATTGCATAAAGGGAAGTGGTAAGTTTTTGCAATTTTCATCATTTTTCAGTATCTTAGCATTCTTTTTAGAGCTCTCACTCTTTTGATGATGTGGATATAGGATATGATAGTGAGGTTTATCTGGAGGAAGAAAGCTTATCAGGATGAGAAACAGCCAAAAGTCATAAGTCAAAGTCATTGCATATCAGAAGGTAGATTCTTCCTAATACCTATTAGGTACTTACCCATATGTGTCAATTAGCCTTAAGGTGTATCACTCTTACCTTTGAAAAGCATGTCTTTTGGCTCAACTCCACTTTGCTTGTTATGGTCAACAACTTGCTTGTAGTCTCTTTTTAAATCATGAAGTTGATTTTTTACTTCCTTTGATGACCTTGTATATCCTGCACTACAAAGTTTCTCACAAATTTCTTTGAAAACCGAAGAATTCTAGGAAGTTCTGTCCACCTTTTTAAGAATCTCTGTGCTTCCCCATATGTCAATGAGAAATCCAAGTTCTTCTTGAGACCACATTTTTCCTCTGACATTTTTCACAGCCATGTTGTTTCAACAGTGCATAGTATAAGTGTATGCCCAATGAATTTGCTGTGTATTTTCTTCAATTACTTATACTTATGTACTGTGAGTAGCTTACTAGTGGTAGTACAACACTTGTGAATCTACGTAATATATACTGTACAAATTAGGTATACGCCAAATTTCCCACTTTAACTGAAGTTAAAGAAAGGATACTACATCATAGCACCGTCATAGGTCACCGTGATCTCGGGTCACCTTGATCCACCGAGCTTTCACACACAGCATTTTGATCAACTGCTACAGATCTGGTTTACCCTCGTCAGTGGATCAACATCTCAAGATCTGATGACCCATGGAGCATTCCTACACAGAAGTTGATTAAGAGTGGTTGATCGGACCTGGATCTCATCAACTGCTCGAGATCAAGTGGGAGAGCACCCTCTTTATCCTCAAAACCTGATTCCCTTGTGTTGTTCAGCTACCAGTGCTTTACCATGTTCATTGGCCATTGAGCTGTATGCATAATTTAGTTAATTATACAGCGCATGTACATATAACACTGTACTATAGACTCATGGCAGTCCTCCACTGAATTGGTTTTCCTTTAATAGCAGATGATGTGGTTGAGCCACTACAGCATTGCTGTTCTAGTTTGCGCCTCAAATGGATTTTGGGACCATTTGGGTCCCACACATTCTTTACATTGCAAAAATTCACTCCTGGTATGGAATGGCAACAGAAAAAGCATGCAAATAAGTTACGTACCCAGGTAGACAATATATGGAAAGATAGCATCTTTATATGTTTTGGTCAAATAAAATTCTCATTCAATCACCTTCTTTTAAATACCAATTTGTACAATTCTAAATGTGAGGGTAAAATCAATTGCTGTAATTAATTATAACAGTTCTTAAGCTTAGGTACAGGATATGTGATTATAATTAAAAGTACCTTACTAAGTACCAGGGTGGGGATTGGTCTGCAGATCTTCTGGTAGTTCCTAGCAAAATCTAGAGATCCTTGTGAGATGAGTTTCAACGAATTTTAATTTCTGTTCCAACCGATGCTGGCGAACCACAACCGTATGTCCAACTAGTCTTTGAATATAGGAATAGATGTAGTGTCTATTAACACTGGACAGCAGTAGATATCATGCTTATGCTGAACAACTATGCCGTAATATTATGACAACGGAACAAATAGGCTATCTTAGTATACAAGACTTCTGAGTATAGGAAAGCAACAAGACAGTATTCTGGAGGTAATGTTAAGCTCTCTCTTGCTTCCGTGAAAGATCTTAGCATGTATACCAGTTCAGCTTTGTTCTGGATTTTTCTGGCACACTCGCGTTGATCAATTTATTTATATAAACACACATTCTGGTTGTTTCTTGCATCGTTATTCACTAATATAACGTAAAGTGCAGCGAAAGTTGTAGAAAGTTGGAAAAATTTTGGGAAAGGTCTTTGAAACCCCAGAAATTTGTGGCGCGTTCAAAATAATACACAATATTTATTGTATCCTAACACTCCCCAACCAAATAGCTGGTATATGTAGGCCATCAGGGCCTCAAAATTTGAGTCCCAATGTTTGGCAAGATGGGTCCAGATTTTATATCTACCTCAAATGCATTTTGGACACATTATTTTGGCCCACACTTTTTGGGTTTTAATTTTTGGGGGCAAATATATTTTTGAGCCACTTTGTCTGGGCCAAATATTTTTGGAACCATGTAGGTGCAAAATTGTATCAGGCCCAATTTCTTTGTGAGTGACCAAATTTTTAAAATTGCTATAACTCCACAACCTTAAATCAGATTGTATCCAAACTTGGAATGTCATTGTTGGTGCTCTGGTACGTACATTTGGGCATAAATATTATGATATTGTTTGGTGACATACAATTTAACACTTTACTTTTCCCAAAGCAGGAGCCATAGTCCCTTTGGGCTCTTGTTAAGATTCGGTACTGCATTTATGCCATTAATGGGAATTTCCAACAATGCTTTCAGTATCACCAAGTATGAGATAACAAATATTGCCAAGGTTTAAATCAATTACTATGCTGATAAATAACTTCAGCTCCATTTCATGAACTGTGTAAACATACCTAGATACACACAATGTTAAGCCTCAGAATCTACACTAAGCTGTGATGCATGAGGCATACAGTATCCTTGAACTCAGCATGGTCATGGTCCCTTAATGATTTGTAAAATGCAAGTGATGCCAGAAATATCTTAGCTTAAAATCAACAGCAAAAATATTCTTTTATATTAAGTTTGCTTTAATACATGGTAAGTACTAATGGGCCTAATATATATATTGAAAACAAATTGTGTAAGGACCAGTATACACTTTCACATTAAAAGCACTCTTAAATCAATTACAAGGTCAAATAATGAAAACATCAACCAATCTATGAAGTTCTACAAATGACGGAGAACTTACCACATACTGCAGTTTATAATGGACTCTGCCATGGGGCAGCAAAGTGCAGCCTCAAGTCTTTCAAAGCCTCTATACTTCAGCCTGTGCAATATAAGGCCAACATAAAATATATACTGTATCCCTTGATATTAACATGGGGTGTGAGTGGAGGAAACATTGTGTCCCTGGATTTCCTGAAGAAAATGTGGTGACCACCTTAAGAGTATAGGGAAAAAGAAACACTTCTTGTTTAATAGGTGTTTACATTTCTTAAATGTTGAAGTTAAGTCTGGAAAATTGAGGAAAATTCTTATACTGTAGATACACTTTCAGGAATAGTTAGCATAAACCACATACTGTAGACTGTTGTTTCATCTTGGATTGATAGTAAAAAAGGTGTGCTTTGACTGCATAGGCCACTAGGAATATGCTGTATGTATTGCTATACATGTTATAGCATAGGAAAGTAAAAGCATACTGTTCTATGGCAGAAAAACAATGAGTGAACAATGATGGTGACAGTTTGACGATATTAAGTATAGTAAATGAGCTGATTTTGAGCTTCTAACACATATTTAAGTCAAAAGCAGTAATATAAAGAACATTTAAATAGCACAACAACTTTCAATTAAATTTAGGAAGAACTGAAAAGAAGTTCAGGTGAGCTAAGTTATAAGCATTATCCCTTCCTTACATAAGTGGAAGAAATAAACAAAACAAGAGAAAGAGCAAGAGCAAAGAAAAACATAATTATTACAGCCTGCAAATTATACTCAAGTATTAATTAAAGTAGTGTTTAAAGGTTTCTTGATGGCACTGAATGTGGCAAGGAAGAGTGTTTTGACCCAGTATAGTGTATGCTGTGTAGACATGAGGTTAACCTTAACGTATAGGGGGTAAATAGAAAGAGTGTTGCAGGAATGAGTACAATAAGATAATGATTGAAAGAATTTCAGGTGGAGCCGTTGATTTCCTGAAAAACATAAAGGAGACCAGCTTGAAGGCAATGAATGTCATTCACAAAGAGATTTCTGAAATTGGGAAATAACAGAAACGAATGATGCGAACTGTGTCTATGTAAAATTAGACAGATGTCCGTTGTCTTTAAAAATGAAGGTTGAAGTTTAGAGCAGTAAGTGCTGCACCAAATAATTGTACAATAAGAAAGATATGTAGAATAAATTTTATAAAGTTTGACTAACACTGCGCAAGACAAAGTATCACAAAGATGTGTAGTAATACCTTTCACCTTGAGGAAGTTTCTTGGATAAACAACTGGTATGATCATTCCACTGAAATTACTGTTAAATACAAAGGTCTTTTACAACATGAGAAAGAGAGATTGAGGTACCACAAACATTGATACTGTACTTTGATTAGAAAGATCCAACACCTAAAAGTACTGAATATTATAGAGGTAGTCTCATCACATTTAAGTAACACATTAGTTGCTCAAATCCAGGAGTGCACCTTGATGGATTTGGCCTGGACGACAGTGTCCAACAGTGACTTTTGGTCAGCATTTTAGCAAAAAATAAATAAATATTAGTATTGTCAGGATAAAGAATAAAGTGTAGCTAGCTGATCACTGGCATTGGACTAATATCATGAGACTGTCACAGATTCTTTTAAGAGAGCAGCCGACAGCGGCGTAAAGACAAACAGAGAGCGTATATGCATTTCAAAGGTTCAATATAATTATTAATAACAACAATAAAATTAATATCGGTTACATAGCACGAAAAAAGTCATCATTTTATATATTCTTTAAACTTTCACCTCTATACTTCATGTGGCATCCTCTCTTTATTATGGTTCTAGTATATGTTTCGTTGAGTGTTCTGTCAACGTTTATGGTTAATAAAATTAATGTTCTTTCTTTCTATATGAGCGTCGGCCTTTTCCATTTCATAGTTCCATGTTCTCTTTCTTTCTTCCTCGTTCAAGCTTTAATTTAGCTTCTTCCCTGCCTCTTTTGCCATCTATAAAAGAACCAAAACGTTGAAAAAAGATGTTCATTCGAAAATGTGTTTCGTTAAATGT
Source organism: Apostichopus parvimensis (assembly GCA_000934455.1). NCBI lineage: Eukaryota > Metazoa > Echinodermata > Holothuroidea > Aspidochirotida > Stichopodidae > Apostichopus > Apostichopus parvimensis. The sequence goes on from KN883039.1 coordinate 74,771, forward strand.
TTCCATTGACCTAGTTGTGAGTGTGTACTTGGGGTTTGTTTCTCAAAATTAAAACAAAATTGCGTTCGCCAGGCGCAAGCAATTTGAAGATTTTGCATCCCTGGCCAAAACATTGCGTCCCGGACGCAGAATCCTGCATTCATAACGATGCTGCTCACTAATGGCATGACTCAGCTTAACTCTCAGCCATCAACTGAGTTTATCTGTTAGGGGCATTAACCAACTCATTTCATATGAGATTTTGCAAGGGCTTGAACCTTGTTAGCTGCACACGTGGATTAACTCATGGATTAAAATGTGGAATTCAAGTGAATACACAGCCAGCTTATGGCACTGTTGTTGCAACCCACGTTTCTGCTTAAGAATGACTGTCAAAGATTTGCTGTCTCTGGCAAACATTTATAACTAAGGCATCAGCCACAAAGCATAAAATGAAGCTTTGTTTCATCCCAATAAACAGTTATTAAAGTGACTTTAGCAGCTGATGCAACTAAGCCTTCAATGGTGATAAAATACTCCTCAATGTGTAGCAACTGTGAGTAGAAAATAGTTTGAACATTCAAGTCTGTTTACTGACTATTACTGGTTATTTGTTGAATTCAGTGAATAGTAAGGAATGCAGGGAGAACAATACCATAAAGAATATTACCAAGCTGTTTAAGTTGCACTGATCTTCTGCCAACTCTATTTTGATTTATTGCTGGAGGGGAAAGGAATATATGCATTGGTGATGGTGTGTGCTGCCTTAATTAACTGGCTTGTTAACACTATATCTACAAAACTTAAGTGTAGATGAACTACATGTTTGGTATGTCGGTGTGTGGAGGTCAAAGGTCACTTGAGTCTGAAACTTTGTAAAGATTGTAATTCCAAAAGTCATGGTTGGGTGAACTTCATACTTTTGATCCACCGGTTGTTAAGTGTTAAGGGCTTTGACATTTTGCAAATTGATGGAATGTGCCATAGCAAAGTATACTCTTTTGCTTAACTTGTAAGCCTGTATGTATGTATGTATTTTAGATCCTCCTGCAAGCAGGAACTCGCGAAGAAGCCATCATTGGCTTATCAAAGCCGCAAGCTGACCGAAGTCAGTCTCTTACATTCATATTTAACGTCCAAGATTCTGAATTGTTAATTATCATTAACTCTGTAACTGGTCGACATACATTAATCTGGGAGTGACTCGAACCGGGGACCTTATGATTGAAAGGCACCGATGTTAACCACTGAGCTGACACTCCTACTGTGTGCTAACACTCCTAACTTGTGATATATAACATTATATAACACATTATTAAAGCTGAATTTTACCCTAAAAGCCACCATGGTATGCTTGTAGTACAAATAAACTTAGTTTATTGCAGGTGAGTGTACAGTAGCACCATCGGTACTCTGCTGAAGTTAGGAATGTAAACAACTGGGTAAACTCTAAGTGTCAAAATACAGAGATTTAGTTACAAAACCATGTTTCCTTTATACTTCATACTTGGTTTGTGTATTCACATTAGTGAGTACAAGATTCCTATTGTTTAATAATAACAGTTTCATTTCCCTTCGTTTATTTCCGCCATTAAATTACAATGATATGCATAATGTATGTAATATATAATTATATAGCATTGAGGCAGTGGGAACAGAAATAAGATAATAATAATACGTGTAATATAATGCAGAATCCAACAAAAGTTGCTCAATGTGCTTTACAGGTGAAGACAAAAAAGAAAGAAGAAAAACATGTCATAACAATGTGAAAAGAATGAGTTTTAAGACAATGCTTAAACTGGTCAAGTGAGTCCAGAGACGAATCTACTGGAAGTGAGTTCCACAAACGGGGGGCAGTATTTAAAAGCTGCGATCCCTCTCGTTTTGAATCGAAACACTAAACTGGTTAAGATATTGTGATCTAGATGGCCTAATTTCAGTTGTAACTTGGGGTATTCATTTTAATATGGAAGACCAAACGTAGGATTTCATAATCTATATGAATTATGTGAATGTCAAAAGTCACGGTCAACAGAGGTCAACTTCTGAAAAATGTGTACACTCAAACCTTCAAAAGTAAGCTTGGAGAAACCAGTATTTGGAAGAAATTAGTACAAGAAAAATGTTTTTTTATTCTTTGGAGTCATACGTCATTTATGGTTACCAGATTATATAGTCTGAAAACCTTGTTAACTCTCTAACTCTAAAAGTAAAACTTCACAAGTAGCACTTGGATCCATCTTAGTGAGTAGAATGTGCCTTTTTATTCTTTGGAAGTCACAGTCATTTGAGGTCACCAGAAGTTAAAGTCTGAAAGTTTTGTAAACATCATAACTCTATAATTAGCAAAACATGGATGAACTTCATACTCAATATTTGGGTCAACCTTATTGTGTGCAAGAACTGTCTTGTTTTCTACGGAGATTAAGTGTTGTTTGATGTTAACAGACGTCAAAGTCGGAAAAAATTGATACCTACAAAAGGTTGGATGAATTTGAATACTTTCAATTGAATACACCTAATTCTATGCAAGTCAAAGGTCCAGTGAAGTCGAAAGAGTTTGAAAACATCTTAATTAAAAGTTAGGCTGGGATAAGCATCATACTTGTGGATCCACAGTTGTTATTGGGAAAAACCCAAATGTTGCTTTTTGTAGATGTCAAAGAATACTTGAGGTCAACAGAAATGGAAGTTTGGCAGTTTTGTAAACATGATAACTATAAAGTAAAGCTGACATGAACTTCATATGGGATTTTTCAATCCACCTTTTTGAGTACAAGAAAAAAACCTAGTAATTTCTGTGGAGGTCAAATGTCATTTGCCGTCAACAGAGCTCAGCCACTAAACTCTGTAAAAAACTCAACTCAGGCTAGCTCCAAAAGAAATGCTTGAATGAACTTCATATGTGGTGCATGGTTCCGCTTTCTTGTTACAAGAACCTTCTCTTATGAAACGTGGCAAGGAATCACTAAGACACATGGCTTCTTGCTCAAAATAACCATAAAAGCTTGCCTGTCTATGCCTCAATTTAAATAATTTGCTCTTTGGTTTAGATTAATATTCTTCATCTTTCCATTCAACTTCCAGTTCTATTATTCTGTTATGAATTGATTTTAAAGGCATTGAAGACTCGCCCCAAACCGTGTGCCGCACTCTGAAAAAGTTAACTTTCCGTTACTTGCAAGTGAAGTTTTCTTCTTGTCTCTACAAAATGCAGACAGCATTGAAACGTGATACCTTGTTATCTTTTATCTAGACCTGAGATGTCCATCGCCGCTATGTACACTGTGCTGCGGGTATTGACCGTAGCTGTATGTATTGACTGTACACTAATGTATAATTACCGACGGTAGCAAGCTGTGTGTGTATTTTCTGGGATCGATGGTGGTGTCTAAAAACTTCTGTTACACCTCATTGAAATTAGGTCAGATTACCGGCATGAGACGTTTCTTTGTGCGTGAGTCTTCACACCCTTTAAACAATGCCTATGAAATAGAATCAAGCCATATGTTAATGAGTGGAATGAATGATTTGCATTAGAAATACGACTGACTATAAAGCAATGAGGGCATGCAGGTACGAATAGTTCTGTTACATTTGTTTTCTTGCAATACTTTACTACTACATCCGAGGATCCCTCGATTTAGGCAGAGAATTAAACTAATAAACCTAAATTGGAAAAAAAACATGACATACATTAAAAAATATTGCTAATACAAATGTTACAATCCTGATAACATTTTTGCCCATACAAATTTTATGTGGAAGTCCCTAAAACCATTTTTAAGGATGCTGTCAGTAGACATTACTATCTACCCCTATTGTCATTCTTTCCCCCACCCTACCTCACCCCCAGTGGCGTAGCCAGGATTTTCTCAGTGGGGGGGGGGCGCTGGGGGGGGGCTTGACCATTTCCTGGGAGGGCGTGTTGTTACTATCTAAGCAAAGCGCCACCATGAGTTGGCGCGCAGCGTACCGAATAATTTTAGCTAAAAAGTCCTCCTAGATCGTTGAAATGACACTTCCCAGGCCTTGTAAGCTGCTCTAAAGTTTTTACAACATCCTTTGTTTTGAGATCCCATGTCTTGATATGGTCATCAAAAAGTTAAGTGAAATAGAAGAAAAAAAAACAGTCTGGTAAGTTTCTTCGAAATATCATGACATATCTTTTGTGAGTTTGACACCGGCATTGACATTTTTTCGACAAATCTGCAAATTGCGCGTGGAAAATAAGGAAAGATTGACTGGGCTTTCAGCCAAGTAACATATACTGAAATGACCAACTATATGTCAAACTGACATCAAAGATTGCGTCTGAAATGTTATTAGGGTGATAGACTGATTGGCCGGTAGTTCTCAGCGATAGTATTGTCTCCTTTCTTGATTTTTTTTTTTTTTTAGCGGTGTTAAGAGCATCAGGGTACGTCCCAGAAGTGAAAACCCGGCCTATGCGCTATGTCACATCAGGTTTTTTCATCAACTATAGCCAGCGACGTAGCCAAGAATTTGAAAGGGGGAGCACATTTTGCGATTGATGTAGGGTTTAAGGGGAGTGTGAGATTTTTTTGAACAATTGAAAGTCCTTAGATGCGATCTGGTGCAATGTTTTGCCAGTTTCATCATTATCATGTGATATCATATTATCAGCAGATTTTTTTTCATGTTTGAATTCTTTTACATGCTCTTCTACATATTATATCAGAAAGACAAACATAGTTCTCTTTTACAATTTTTCCAGTAGGATGATTCTTGTTTATTGTCCAATGTCTGGACTTTTTAATACATTTGACAAACTTCACTGATGGACAATATAAACTTTCATATTTTGTAAGACAGCCAGATACAAAACAAATATCGTTATCGCAGTGTATTAGCAGTGTAATAATTACTTATAGGAAGCGCGTATCACGTACGATTGCTAGCTTAGCTTCATAACATGCTGTTCGTGCAACAACTTATGACGAATCATAGAAAGGATGAGAACGAACGTTGATGACGTCGTTGTCATACGGTTCGTGACACTCCATCGAGTGCGGTTAGGAAGGCAATATGTATTTTATTACGCAGTGGCCAACTGTAGGCTTGTAATAGGCTATAGGCTAAATTTAGCTAGTTGCATCTGCCAAACTAAGTAAGTAGCTGCATCAGTAGGCCTGAATGTTACTACGAATATAATCGATTTAACAGAGCTGAGGAGTATTAAAGATCAAAAGAGTACTGAAAAAATACCATGCTATAAAAACAACAGTTTTTAACATTTTTTCGACATTGAAAGGGGGGAGCAGACGCTCCCCCTGGCTACGTCCCTGACTATAGCCTACTGCCGGTCCGCGGTCGAAAGGTCGTTCATGAGTGGTCATCATGGAGATTCGAGACCATTCAGACCAATGATATATTTTTCGCACATGTAATTTTTTTCGACACCCAAAATCCCAGTGGGGGGGGGGTCGACTGGGGGGGGGGCGACAAGCTTTCATGCTCACCCCCACCAGAAATAGTATAGCCTCTGATAACGTTATCACTTGGGTCTAGATCCTTTTAAGTCTGCCCCCTCCTTCCCTATCTGTTTGAATTCTTCAAAGGCTCTGGTGTTATCATTGGCAGGATAACATTCTCATGTAATATTATTTTATCATTACAATGGATGATAATCTGCAGATATGCTCATATTGTTTGACTTTTAAAGTGTTCATGTATCAAGAGCTGCTATCACATCTTTCCTAAAATGCCGTTTGATGTACCATAACAATTAGCATTGCCTGCAAATTTTCATACATTGAATTATAAAATTGCTTTTATCAAACTTTTTAAACCAAGCAGCTACATATCAACTGTTACTAGTGTTTAGGGGATTCAAAACTAAATTGTGAATGCATTCCATATCTACGTGTGCTATTTCTGAAGCTCTCCAACTTAATTTGACTGGCTTATGTGTAGTCTATTAGTTTCATGCAATTTTATACAGATATAGGCTGATAAACACAAAGAATAATTATAAACTTTCTTTGTTTTCATCACTGAAAGGGACACCTTTGACTTTTTAAGTGTTCTTTATGAATTCCAAGATTATAATACACGTTCATATACCTATACCCTTCCATGTATGTTGTACATAAAAGGTGATGGCTACATATGATATGTGCCACAGAGTTGAACATATCAAAAACATAAACTAACAAGTTTTATTTGCATAATGTTTGTTGTATATTGCCATATAGTATGGGATGAATTAAGGCCCCATTGAAAATGAACACAGTTTAATAGAAGCATTTACCTGCTGCTTGTTTGTGCACTTTTGAAAACATAAGTTTACAAATTTGTGCAACTTGTGGGTAGATGCATGTATGTACCTAAAGTAGCAAATGCCTGCAGTAGAGCTTGCATGTTTGAAAATCTGTCATGATGTCACGCTATTGTATAAACTTGTATAAACTTGTATAAACTATAAAGTCCATCATGACACTGAGGTTTGATATGTTGCCAAGTTTATTATTTTAACACAGCATCTAGAAAATTTGATATCTTTGTCAAGATCGCTGTCATGTAGGTATTTTTTTTCCTTGCCGAAGGCCGAAGGAATCTATGCGATGGTGATGGTGATTGCGTATGTGTGTGTGTTTGAGGACTTGAACAAAAGAATTCCAGGTCCTCGGTTGTGATTTCTGAAGAATCACCACGTCCTCGGAAGAATTCTATTTTATGGGGGATTGTTAAGGTTAGGGTACGTGGATTTGAAAAATGGAAAATACAATGGGGTCCTCGGTTGGAATGTAATACAAACATGTGTGTGTGTGCGCATGCGTGTGTGTGTGATGCATTGCTTGTAACCACGATATCTCAAGGCAACTGTTTATATAGGAAGTCATAGGTAATTTGGTCAAATTGTGAAAACCTTGAAAACACGATATCTCAAGAAGAAAAGCTTGGATCAATCTCGTATTTTGTGTGAAGAAGTACCACATTAAGTAGAAGAAGCCTATTGTCGAGATTAACTGTCAAATAAAAATTTCTGGTTTGGATGTACTAGTTTAACTTAACTTTCGCCTAGTTAGATTTTTGAATATGACTAATCTCAATGCGAATTAATTGTGTAAAACGGAGGCCAAAAACCCAAAATATTAAAACTGCAATAACTCCCAGTGCCAATGTGTGACAAGGTTGATATTTTGGGACAAGTTGTGAACTGGTTAGGAGAACATTTTGAAAGTTAACATTTATGTGATCTGAGGTCACCAAAGGTCAATTAATGTTAAAAAAAACAAGTATTTTTGCGATAACTTGAGAACGAATTGTCCGTTAGGGTTGGGAGTTGCTTCAATGTAATCCAATTGTCGACCCGCATCTGGGTGACCCTTGACCTCAATTTGACCTCTGGTGACCTTTGAAGTTTTTTGGGGGATTTTTACAGTTTCGATGCTATTTTCAGATGTCAAAGGTACCTTCTGATCATAAATTTCAGTGGGTTGACACCCGGGTGAGCTTTGTGTGTGAAGTTATACAAGGTCAAAGTTAATTTCCAGACATTTAGTGTAATAACTCCCAGTGCCAAGGTCTGACACGGTTGATATTTTGGGACAAGTTGCAAATGGTATAGAGGAATATTTCCAAACTTAACGGTCATGTAATCCAAGGTCACCAAAGGTCAATTAATGTTAAAAAACAAGTATTTTGGGTGGAGAAAATGGGCAAAGAAAAAATGTTTGAATTTTTTTTGGTTCTGATGCTATATTCACGTCTCACCGATCAAAAATGTCAATAGATTGACCCTGGTGACCTTTGTGTGAAGTTATATGAGGTCAAAGTTCATTTTCAGACATTTAATGCAATAACTCCCAGTGCCAAGTGTGACACGGTTGATATTTTGGGACAAGTTGCAAATGGTATAGGGAAATATTTTCAATCTTAACGGTCATGTGATCCAAGGTCACCAAAGGTCAATTAATGTTAAAAAA
>KN883040.1:0-11346 GCA_000934455.1 Apostichopus parvimensis
ATGTTCAATGTTCTTTTCTTCTTAGAATATCGTCGTGGCAGCAGAAGATGCATTTAAGAATAATTACAACTACTCCACTGATGTAAGTTGCACATGTCGTCATGGTCCACTTGACTCATGACAACATTAATGTCACCTTCTTAGCTCATTACCAGCCATCGATGTAAGTCTCATGTATCTAATGTAACCTGGGCAAGGACTAGATCGGGAATCACAGCTAACATACACAGCTAATGAATATTCATGCCATGATAAATACATGCGGAAAGAGATGTCACACAATGGAAAATAATTTCCAAAATATATGCCGTATGATGTAAATGTAAATAAAATCTTATATAGCGCACTACGCACTATGCATCTGTGCGCTTTACAAACAATCTAGAATATACAATGACATAAAACAGTAAATACATAAAACAGTTAATACATATACCATATACAGATATATACAGGAATATGAGATCGAAAATTGATTAAAAGCACTAGTGAAGAGTAAAGCGATAAAACAGATTGACTACAAAATCTACAATTTGAATGCTAAAAAGTGAAAATTCCAATTGAAGCTAGAACCAAAAAACCAACACGACAGAACATCATAAAATCTAAAAAATCCTAGAAACCATCATTATAGTGCTCTTGAAAGAGATGCGTTTTTATGACAGTAAATATTACATTTAAATACTGGTATGTAAATTGTGATACTCTTTTCATTTTAATTTTGCAAAAATAGAGCCCTAGTAAAGTAAAATTAATAATTTACAAGGTCTGGATAAAACTGATCAACAGCAATGGAAAGTTATAAACTGACTTAGTTTACTACAAAACAAGAATATGACACTAATGGAAGGCACCGAAGGGTTGTGTCAGATTACACTATTGTCTGTCATAAAGACGTACTTTGGATAATATTGTTTATCTTTTCATTTCTCTACCCAAGTGCGAATCTCAGCTGCTTTTTTTTCTTCAAATATGTCTGTCTGTTTCATGTAGGAGGAGTTACTCTTGGCATCTATTTTGTCAGGTGTTTGTAGGACTTATGATAGTAGACTGTTCTAGACTTTGCAATGAGCTTCAATGCCATTAATGGATTAGATATAAAAAATCAGTGGGAAAATTATAACTCACTATTTATACAAAATTGTATTTTTTTATGAAAGAAAATTTCTGTTTTCCACACCACCATGTTGTAATGAATTTATTGAAGGGTATCAGAACAATGCTTCATTATTAGAGCTAATTCAGTCCAGTTGTCTTTGTTTGATCATACTGTACTTTCTGAAAAAATTTGACAGAAATTAGAAAAAGAGTAGCTTGAAGTGACTCCTTCATGAAACTTTACATTCAGTCAAAGAAAACTGTATACTAAGCAAGTTTGCAGTTATATTCAAAGAAAAGGAAGAGAAAACAATGCTTTAAAGTAACTTTAGGTTAACTTTAGGTAATAGCCAAAACTGTACTTGTCCTAGTTCAATGATAAATGTAATCAATCTCGTTGATGTGGTCTAAGTTTAGATCAATCTACTCAATGGTCTTCATTTGTATCAACAGGCCCAAAATATGAGACAAATAAATATTAAACTCGGCATAGATTTACAGTGCGTTGGCTGCATGTTTGCTTAATGTATCTGCAGGTCTTGTTAAATATTGACTCTGTAAATTTAATTTCATAGTAAATTTTAGTTCCTGCTGGAGGCGGTTTCAACCAAAAACAAAAGAATGAAGAGAAAATATTCTAGATGTATTTATACTGTCACAGCCCGTTCTACATATAACAGTGTTTAGATACCTGTTACATTCCTGGGCAGAGCATACATGTACAGCATGAATGCCCCATTTCCATATTATTGTATCAAAGCTTGACAGATTACACTCTTATTAAACATTCAACACATAATAAATGTATTCAGCTTGTGCAAAACTATAAATAAATTGAGACCCAGTATCATGACCACCATGAAGTATAAATATTAACCATTTATTATGACATAGCATACAAGTGCAGTCTCAAACGAGTTATACTTCACATTATGCACTTTGAAGTAGTTCTGCACATTTACTCATTTACTCCTAGGCTGTGAATATGGAAAAATCCAGGCACTAGTGTAGTTTCAAGGTTGTCATGAATAAACACATTTCATTTGATAATCTATTGTCTGGTAGTGACTATAGATATGTGTGATTCAGCCTTTTCAGCATCAGTGAGTAAAACTTAATTTGTTTGTTTCAAAATAGCAGATACTGTAACAAGACAAACCAAGAAAATCCTGATAAAAGGTGTTACTAATTGTAGAGAACTTTCTGCTGGTAAATTTACACATGAAAATTCTGTAATAGTGTTAGTAGCTCATTTCAAAGTATTCCAGTTTGATAGAGATGTCAAAATTCACAGAGTGAACTGTATTTTCGAAGCCACAGACATACCGGTAGATATGTGATTAACATTTCACAGTATTTTATATAGCTTGCAGACTTTCAGGGTGTACAATATTTAGAGTGGTCACAGACATCGGTAGAGATGTGATAAATATATCACAGTATTTTATATAGCTTGCAGACTTTCAGGGTGTACAATTTTTGAAGTGGCCACAGACATATCGGTAGAGATATGATAAATATTTGGCAGTATTTTATATATAGCTTGCAGACTTTCAGAGTGTACAATATTTGTAGTGCAATTGGCCACAGACATCGGTAGAGATGTGATTAACATTTCACAGAAGTTTATATAGCTTGCAGACTTTCAGGGTGTACGATATTTAGAGTGGCCACATACATTGGTAGAGATGTGATAAATATTTTACAGTATTTTATATAGCTTGCAGACTTTCAGGGTGTACAATATTTAGAGTGACCACAGATATATCAGTAGAGTTCATTAGATGTGATAAATATTTCACAGTATTTTATATAGCTTACAGCCTTTCAGAGTGTACAATATTTAGAGTGGCCACAGACATCGGTAGAGCTGTGATACATATTTCACAGTATTTTATATAGCTTGCAGACTTTCAGGGTGTACAATATTTATAGTGGCCACAGACATATATAAATGGGAAGTAAAACTCAACAGAAGATTGTTGGTTAAAGGTTGGTTACAATGTTTTAGCAGGCTAGCAAACTTCCAGAATTCCAGAATAAGACAAGTCTCACAGAAACAGGTTATCATAACATTCATGGCTAAAAACAAATTCATCCTCACAACCCTGAGTGCATAAAATGAACATTTACCCCCCCCCCTCCCCCGCCCCCCGAATAGGGTCTTCTAGTAGCCACAACACATATCTAAGGGACTTGTGCAGATATTTTACACAATTATCTATTTGACCACTTTTACCTAAATGATAGATTGATAAACATCAGAATAATCCAACTTAGTCCAATGAAATCAAGTATGTACACTACTGTAAAGTAGTAAACTGTACACAAAACTGGCAGGTATACGGACGGATGTTTGTATGTATGTAGGCTATGCCACGCACACACTGATGACACATGTACAGTATGGATGCCTTACTAGTCTACAAGACCATTAAAATGCTAGTTTACATTCAAACTCAACATAACCTGAGGGGCATTCTACTATATTTAAGAGGTGATATTTTATGACAAATCGCATTTCATCAGGTTCTTGGCTCATGTCATACAATAATTGTTGTGATGTTGCTAGCTTTAAATAATGTTCATGTGTTTCAATCGAACAGAGAAGATGAGCAGTAAAACATGCACTTTGAATATTTTATCATATTTCCTCCTAATTGTAAATATGACAGGGTTTTTGTAAATTTGGCATCCTTGAAGAGTTAAGATCGGATAATAGTCATCTATCCATCTTTCTTCTTTGAGATGAGCTCAACACCATCTTTATCTGATCTATGTAATTACTGTTGCAGCTGTGTACCGTCGACTTCCTTTGACGAGGTTGTGTACTCTACGTGTACTGTGCAATGGAGACATTGACATTGATGAGAATGAATGTTAGCACTGTTAATGATTAAACTATTCAGCGCCGCACAGACTCACCTGGGTTTATATGTATGGTAGCTTATGAGATTATGTTCGAGAACAGCTCAAAAGTCACAAATTGGATGCAGGGCATGATGTAGTATGTACAATATGCCCAGTCAGTGGCAGTCTTTCAATAGCTTTCATGAGATTTCTGTAGATTCGTAGAGTATTGAAGCCGTATACTACTTGGCTTGGTGTCCTATGTTGTAGGTGTGTGTGATTTTAGATGGCAGGTTATCGGAAACCTCATCTCATTATCGAAAACTATGTGAAGAAATACGATAGGTTGTGAGGTATTTTAAACGTCTGAGTCTGGGTTGTTGAAGGTTAATGTTGGTAAGATTTAGTTCTACTGTGCACAATTCTGTACAGAGTATTTAGGAATATTAAGGCTTACTACTGCAGGCTATACGTGCTCTCTGATAAAGCATTTGCATATGAATTTCTATTTCATTTTAGTCACCAAAATTGTACAACAATGCTGTACATCTTAGGTGAAGCCAAATCCATGTGAAGGACTTACTGAATAAATGAATTAAAAATTGTCAAAAAGTGATTCGGTACTCCTAGAATTTTTGTGAGATATGCTGCCATTAAACAGGTTGCATTAGCTTATTATTTTATAAAATATTCTACCTTACGTATGGAGAAATAAATCTATGAAAATGAAGGACAATTATTACATAAATGTCCTACAAACTGTTCTTAATTAGAAATTGTAATTCATAGAATTTTAGTAAACGATACCTTGTATTGACTGTAATAATCAGTTTTCATCAGCAATAACCTCACTGACCTGTCTACACAAAACTAACATACAGTACTAATTACTATATGATATAAGTGACTGTATCCTATACCTGCAGTATAACTGTACATGCATGATTCCACTGTAGACTACTAGCTTACAGCCAAGTGTAACCTTCATCATATCATATTCTAGTTAAGAATTCATTATCCTGGGACTATATGGTGTCATTGATTCTCTGATATGCAGCTGGTTAAAAGTTATATCCGACTGCCTATCTTCTTAATGACCTTGTTTTGTTCTAAGTTCAATATTAATTAGCAGGATTTGTTCTGTCCTACTGTCTTGATCTCTCTGCAGTTGTTTAGTCTATATATTGTGTTTGTCTTTCTCCCATTACACATTGATGCAATACATACATGCCAAGTTGCAAGTTTGATTGCCTATGGAATACATACAAGTTTGTGTTAATCTCACCAAGTCTAAACCTCTTCATCTTTTGATAACATCAGTTTTGGAGTTTAATAATCTGGAAATTCCTTGAAGCACATTGTTGCAGCAAAAAATTACTTCAACTGATAATTATTGAAAAGTGCTGACTGTAGTAAAATGCCACTTTTAGTAGAGTTTGTACCATTTTGGTAGAACGTGTAAGTAATTGTAGATTTTCTGAAGAATTCTTGACTGGGGATAGACTGTTTTGGCTTCCAAGTGTTAATTCAGGAATTGACAAACATGGTTACCTTTTGCAGTCTATGGATCAAACAACTCAAGATCCAGGTCCAATATGAAGTATGTACAGTAATTGAGAGATTGTTACCTTTATGCTTGACCATGTACTGCAGTACAATTTGATGATTGCTGACCTAGATAATAATATACATTGCTTCATACAAACCATGATTTCTGCTCTCAGTAAAATATACCACACTATATAATCAAACCAGAACTTAACAACTGCACCTCGAAATATCTCAATACGTAGTATGCATTATAGATTTTCTACTAGTCTTTTAAATTTCTGACTTTAACATGTTTGAAATCAATGTAAACATTTTGGGAGAAAATGTAATTAACATTGGCAGTTATCAGTATATATATGCTCTCTGACTGTGGAAGATGATCTCTAGGTTCTCCCTGAACTAATTTTGGGAATGGAAAAAATGAGAAGATCAGAAGGTATATATATACGTTAATCATGGCATACATAAAATTAAACTCTAAGAAAAATATAGACAAACACATTCATCTTATCACAAAGCTCATTATTCAAATTATAAAAAAATGCTATATACAAATGTTATAAGACAGACAAAGAAAATGTAATATGGCAATCTCAATGACTTAAACAAGAACGACAGTGCTAAAATATTGAAAGTAAGCAATGTCATGCAGTACTCTCAAGAAAAATGAGCAAACTGATTGTAGTAACTTAAAGCCTTTGTTTGTAATGATGTTCTCACAGAGTATCCCCTTACAATTGCTAATAATTTTAATATGTATTGTGCTACAGTTGCCAGGCTACCAATGGGGACAACAAGTGCTTTGAGATACTGTATATCACGCATGTACAAAACGTTTGCTTCGTACTATGCATTGTGAAGTACTCAATATTAATCTCTAAGCTTAAAAGTGGTAAAAGTCCTACCTTCGATCAAATTCCATATGAACTTCTTAAGAAAGTTGGGCATATTATCACATCTGAACTGAACATTGCAAAAATTACGCAGACTATATTTATATCTGGCAATGAGCAGCTTATGTGTAAAGTGTTCTATAGTTAAATATATGTTTTACCTTCAATTTCTTACTGCATATGTTCTGTATTTAAAGGCAAGTTAACACTGGGAGGGGTTCCCTCTGGTTACAACTTTATACTTAAGCATGACTTAATTGTATCCAAATTAATCTGGTTTCCGTAAAAAGCATTCAGTATATATTGACGGCACTGAATCTTGTTGACAAAATCTTTGAAGGATTCGATGATAACATGATAACAACTTTAAATTGGTTCCAGATTTACTTAATTGATTGTTATCACCTAGTGTTTTATAATTTATTTACCTCATCACACATTTCTTGCAACATTGACTTTCCTCAAGAATCCATTTTAGGACAATTACTTTTTATTATGTATATGATATTTATGATTTATAAGATTATATTTGCTGATGAAACTACTGTTTATGTCCAACATAAACATTTAGAGAATGTTCTTCAAAATATTAGTAATGAATTCCTCAAAATTACTGACTGGTTTAAATCTAATAGATTGTCACTTAAAATAGGGAATACAAAATAAATGGTGCTTGGCAACAGAATTTGTGATTAGTCAAAAGTCTCAGTAATACTTGGTGGAGTGTGAATTAAGACGTTACGATTATATGCTAAATTTTTAGGATTGTATTGATTCATGACTTAACTAGAAAAACATGTTTTTATCATCAGCAAAACTGCTGCATGAATAGCAAGTAGTGCAATTAATAGACCTGTTGAAACTATGTTTACCTAACCTCACTTTACTCACAATTTATAATGCACTCGTTTTGCCTCATTTAAACTACAACATCCTTGTGTGGGGTAATGCCCATATATGTCAACACTTGATAGCTTATATCCAGAAAATGACAGAAACATTTGTATCGTTTCATATACTTTACATTTTGTGCCCCTTGTCAGAAACTTAAAATTTACTTTGTTCCTTGCCTCTCCACAACCTTAGCACTCTTATTCTACCGTGTCTAGAATGAACTGGTAACCCTTAAACATTGTGCACCCTCTATGTGCCTCTCCAGTCAATGCTGTTCCTTCTTAATCTACTTTATTGTGGAAAACACACACACACACAATATGTGAGCCTCTGCACTCTGGGTGGTAGAATAAGAAGGAAGGGGCATTGACCGTAGATGTCTGGACATAGAGAATGGACAGGGTTTTACTTTGTCCTTTGTAAGGGACCAAACTCGAAAATGTCTTTTATTTCTAGTCCTGCTGACTCTGTGTTATATGACTATGTATTACCAATTGAAAATCATTGTAATTTAATGGAAGAAATAAAATAAATACATATCAGTGAATAATTTATCGGGGGATCTCAGCTGAAAACTGTAAATGCAAAATAGGGACGTAGTCATACAATTGCAAAGATGTATGTTTTGATACACAATAATCATATTCTGTTATAAGAGGCAAATATCAGAGCCTTCTACACTGCAACACAATCTTTGTACACTAGATTATTCCAGGCTGCATATACAGTAGTGTATGTAAATAGCCATACAGGTTTATGTGTACTGTATTATTTTAGCACTTGGACTATATCAGTGGCTATTATTATCCAGGTTGTTAGAGACTGTCCATCCATTTGATGAATGACATTGTCAAAAATGAAAAAGTGATATCTTTAATTTTGTCTGGCAGAATGCAACCATAAGATTAACTTTATGTTTAAATCATTCGTGCATGAATGACACAGAATTAATTGCACTACAGATATTCAGCTATTTGCACAAAGCTATATTAGTGGAAGCATCTAAGAGATTATTGCCAAATTGTCAGCTTTGCTTATTTGAGGTCATTCTCAAGTGACCTCCAGGTGATGTCACACAAACATATTGAGTCTGTTTCCAGGCTCATCAACCCATGGTCAGTTGGACATTAGATTGATCAAAACTTGTTCACAACTTGTGAAACATTGCATATATATTGGAAGGTGGTTGTTTCTGCTGATGTTGAAATATTTTGTAATAGAAATTGCCTTTCTGGTTTCTTGCTCTGCACTGGAGACAAAGTAAAACAAGATGTTGATGTCAATACAGGTAAAGCGCTTGACTAGTCTTCATTTTTTGGTCATACTTGAATCCATACTTGAAATGTTTGCCTAAAACATTCAGTAGATTTGCTCCAATGTCTTCATAGATTCCAGTAATTAGTACACTGGTTTACCTTGGTATCTAAGCTGTAGTATAACACAGAATGTCCATGTGCATGTTTGTGATCAAAATGATGGAGAGTTTAGGAACAACGCTTAACGTCACATAATTGTGGTTAAAACTTGCTGGTTAAGTCATATGGTTGAAAGTGAAAACTAAATGTCAGATTGAGAACATCATTCGTATGCTTCCCTCTAACCCCCCTCCACCCTTTGTCTCTCCCCCCCCCCACCAAAAACAAAATTGAGAAAAAAGTGAGAGGATCAAATTGTTTACAATATATGAAATTGTAATAGTACATTGTTGTGTGGTTCCTGATACAGTACTTTAAGACTGTCGTATAGGTATTGATGATGATGTAAGTCATATTATCTGGATGTTGTTAACTTTGATGATTACTGTACTCCCCTGCTCAGTGTGTAGAACATAATGAAAGAGTCAACATCATACGTTGAAACAATAATTATGCTGTTTGTGAATGACATATTATCTATTAACAATGATAGAAATGTTTTGACCTTTTATCAGCATTTTGGCTAAGATTTATGAATGCTGAGAGTACTGTATTGTCTAATTAAAGAGTCCGAAAAAGATATTTCCCTCAGATTGTACAAATCTCATAACAACAATATTTTTGTTTTTAACTTGAAGCATGATGTTTATGTTAACAAAGTAATTTAATTATAACAAGTTACCTACACCCACGGTAGAATGGAGTGTTAAAATAAGGTATCAAATTATATATATGTTCGATGCTTAAAAATTAAACATAAATGTGACAAATAAGCACAATTTCTGATGGTGATCATCACACAGCAGATTATACTTGGACAATAACCATGAAGACTGAACTGATCAAAGTCATTGTTAATATTCATATGTGAATCATTTAGATATTTATATTTCATTGCCAAGATGATATTATGAGAGGAAAGCTCATTATGAATACTATATATGTGCATGTACAGTGTATCATGTACTGTATGTGTATGTGTGTGGAAATCTTACACAGTATCATCAGTAGATTGCTCAGCTTACAGCTGTCATGTGTGGATCAATCAAAAAGGGAGTCTAGAAATTTGTAAGTGTCTTTCCTTTTCCCCCAAGGGTGGGTAATGCCATGAGTCAAGTGGCATACAGGCAAGGGTTTCTCAAGATTGGATCATTGCAACAACTGTCAGTAACTCTGTATCTGTTGTACTTGTACTGTCTAGGGTAAAAGACAGAATTATTCACTACATTGCTACTACAATGGTATTTGAAGAAGTTTACTGTACATAGCAAGGCCTACTGTCAATACTGTAACTTGATTGTGAAACAGTCAATAATTAAGTAGGGATAGAGCAATGGTGAGAAAAAACAAAAACAAAAAAACAATACATACAAGGTTGTAGATCAATTCTTCTGTGGATCTCAGCTGTCTGCAATCAACACACACTCTTCCATCTATGTACAGTAATATAGAACAATCAGTAACATATTTCAGCACTTCCCCAGCCTACTTCCTCTGACCCACTTCCTCGTTTTCTCTGATTCCTTTTCCTCCCAAATCTATGATCCATGTTTTAGTAAACCACCCACAATTTTTATGGAGCTTTCACTACTCCCATGGTTTGGATTCCCAGTAGTCAAAGTGGGGGTCTCCACCCGGGCCTAGGGCCACCAAAAACTTTTTGGAGTGTTGCCAAAAAAACGGATAACAAAGAAATTGCTGGTATTTGTGGAAAAAAGGTGACAAATATTAACGTGCAATACATTGCTTTAAAAGTTGTGTCACTCAGCAAAAAAACGTTGGAATATGAGGGTTATAGATGCAAATGCTTTGATTATTGTTGTCTGCATGTGCTTGCCTGATTTACTAACATACCTGTAACTACAGTTGTTGTTGTCTGCAAAAGAAAGCTATTTGTATTTGTTAGGTGGACAAATTTTGTGAATAATTGCACATATTGTTGTGTTTACAGCAAGACAATGTATGCTTGATGTCATGTTGGCATTTTTATTACCTGTAAAAATTATCAACTTTGAAGAGAAAAAAACATTTTAGCATTAATTCATCTGTTTTTACCAAATATGCTTTATGTAACAACTTAACAATATCACCCTACATAAACTGGATTCCTTGTATCATAACTTTGCTATATAGAACTAGACTATTGTACATACAGTAGTCTGTTATATGCTGTAGTGGACAGAAGTTCATAGCATTAACTATGCACACAAACTGAAGAAAGAACACATGTAGAAACAGGCCATGGCAACTAAGCATGAAACAAAACTGCCTAATATTCCATCAATAACAAACATGGTATTATGAGTAAAATCATACATGTGACAATTAAATTTTGAAGAAGAAACTGCAAGGTCTTGTTTGTACATCCTACACGAACTACTTGAACTTGAATTTGTTTGTTAAGGGTCCAGACTCGAAAAGTTTCTACTTACGTCTGGTTCCTCCACTTCCATTATAGCATATTTTGTACTTTGTTTATTGTTATTTCATCATAATTTGAGTAAATTACTCATTGACTCTGTTACTGTTTATATGGATAGTGGAAAATAAACTTGAAACTTGAAATTTGAAACTACAGTACTAAGTAAATTGCATCCTACATGAACTACTAGGTATTGTGTACATGTACATCCTACATGAACTAC
>KN883040.1:52856-65465 GCA_000934455.1 Apostichopus parvimensis
ATAGTTGACATATATATATATTTTCTAAAACATTACTCCTTATTTGTCAATTATGAGTCATATCTTAATTTCTCTGCTTTGTCTATTATTTAAGAACACATTCGCGAAGTAACTAAAAAGGTTTCTAAAACAGTAGGGATTATAAGCAAAATAAGATATTTTATTCCAAGTAATATTTTACTCACCCTTTACAATGCTGTGATTCTTTCTCAGCTAAATTACAGTATTTTGTTATGAGGGCATTCTGCAAACTCGTATCTGAATGCACTATACATTCTTCAAAAACGTGTTCTCCGAATGATTTCAAACTTGTCTTGCTATGCTCATACAGCCCCTCTCTTTTTACGTCATAAAATTCTCACTTTGAATGATTTGTACAACTACCAGCTTGGTATTTTCCTGTATAAACACAAACATAACTCCCTGCCAGATGTTTTCAATTCGTTTTTAATATCAAATAACAATTATCATTCCTATCCCACTAGAAATAAGGACAATATTCTGCAACCATATACTAGGACAACGATAGCACACTCTCAAGTCAGAAGCTCTGTCCCATCATTTTGGAATTCTCTTTGTGATAATATAAAAGATTCTCCCAGTTTAAATATTCTCAAAAAACGGCTGAAATCGCTCCTTGTCTTAGATTATGATTGCTAAATTCTTCTATATTTGTTATTGAGTTAAAATCAGTACTATAATTATCACTCCATAATTGGACCAGACTAGAAAAGTTCTTTCAGCAAACTTCCTTTATTGTTCTGCCATTATTTTTGTATAATGTTACTAATTATCATACTCTGTATTCATTGTTATAAATATGTTTTGTAAAAGCTACAATTAAAGGAAGAAATAAACGAAACGAAATTATTTCCTTTCAGAGTACACATGGATTTAAACTCAAGACACTTTAATCTCCTAAATATTTGTTTTAATCAGCTTGAGATAATGCTTAACTCTCTACTTTTAGTTTCATATCGTCCTTTGTGGCCACTACTAGTGGGCTGAATCAGGAATGTCTCTATCAGAAGGTTGAGGATGGAGTTTGTCAAGTGAGAGATAGTGCAGAAAGGTGAGTGTCATTAAATACAGTCTTTCAATCAGATCTGGTAAACACAATGACTCAGACGGGTAGTACCCTCTCTAGGCAAACCAAAAATGATGAAATAAACCTTACTGGGCTGTAGTTGAATTGAATTTGAATTTATTGTCCACAATCGGAAATTCGGCTTACACAGGTCATAAACGAAAAAAGAAAAGAGAATAAGAAAAACAGAAGTATAAGTATCAATAGACTGCGATACACATACAGTAATACAAACAAATATACAGCAAGTACTACAAATAAGAAACTTATCTTCTCACTTGTGAATTAAATAAATAGGGATAGAATTAGGCACAAATGAGTATCTGTAGCGGGCCCTAAGTGTACGTGGTGGGCATAAACGCAGTCCAGAGTGGTTGTAGTTGGTTGATATGTGAAAACTTTGAGACTTGGAGACGTGCTCTGATATTAGAATGAAGATGATCAGTCAGTGACTGGAATCGATTTTATTTAAGATATCTTTGTGGGCAAGGCAAAAGGAAGCTATTTTAACTGAAAGAACTAACTTGATGTTTTCATGTTGATAGGTTTACATTGAATCATCCAAATACCTTGGCAGAAGACTACTTCCAGCGAGCTTTGAACGATGCTGTCAAAGAGAATCCGGAAGATATTGCTTTTGTTTATTCTGCGCCTCTAAAGGGGAAAGATGAAAGTAAGTGTGACCGCTGTCAGCCTCTCATACAGCTCCATGGAGAAGGATATTCTCCCTAGCTGTCAAGAATGGTCATTGTTAGTCTCTTTATTTACATTCGTGCAGTGGCCTTGCTTTGTAACTGTCATCTCTACTATGAGAAATTTAGATTTTTGTGTAAGTACCTAGTACCAGGCGCTAAGAGAGACCGTAGGGAAATGTCATGTAATCATCCCTTCCTTGGTTGGTTTCCTGTTCACCCATGTCGTCAGGGAATGGCTAGAAACATAGAAAACACAGCCCGGATGGTTACTATAGTAACAACAGTTACCTTACTGTGTGTGACATTACCTGTTAGTCATCAATGTACTGACACCTATCCATGGTCCTTTGTTCACTCATGAGATGCCTCAGACTGGGGGTGCTTAATCTATTGGAGTGACTCCTATATTTTCTCAGACTAGGGGGTGCTTAATCTACTGGAGTGACTCCTGTGAGATGCTCATATCCTCAGACTGGGATGCTTAATCTACTGGAGTGACTCCTATGAGATGCTCATATCCTCAGACTGGGGATGCTTAATCTACTGGAGTGACTCCTATGAGATGCTCATATCCTCAGACTTGGGGTGCTTAATCTACTGGAGTGACTCCTATGAGATGCTCTTATCCTCAGACTAAGGGTGCTTAATCTACTGGAGTGACTCCTATGAGATGCTCTTATCCTCAGACTAAGGGTGCTTAATCTACTGGAGTGACTCCTATGAGATGCCCATATCCTCAGACTGGGGGTGCTTATACTACTGGAGTGACTCACCTGCTCTCAGTTTATCAGCTTGAGTGTATAAAGTTCACCTATATATAGTTACAAATGTTGGCCATATCATGAAACTGTTGTTATCAACTATATAAATAGTTATAACTTATATTTCGCTTTATCAAAAACATGTTTGTTGTTTGTTAAACCTCTAGCCTTGGTAATAATTTGGGAACTTATGTACATAGCTGTATGTACTTATTTCAGTTCTGTATCTTTATCAATTAAGATCAGATTTTAAATATTGAATGCTGTACCTTCACAGTAAAACCTGAATGTGTGGTTGGAAACAGGAGAGATGATATTAATCTTACATACTTATGATACAAAGCTGACATTATTTGTGGTGAAGGTTTACAGTTTGCTGATCATTCTAGCACATTCTCTTTGTTCCATCATTTAGTTAATCTCGTTGTGAATGACACTTTAGTGACTGCATACTCTGCCTTGAAATTCACTGACAAGGTCGTAGCAGGTGAGTTGATAAATCTTTGAAAAGTTTTATTGTTATAATATCAAAACAATGAAAAATTTGATGAATTCAATATGTAGTTAATTTGGTGTGTACAGTGGTCATCTTTGGGCACTTGTTATGTTGCAAAGATAGCAAACTGCACAGTGATGAAGGAGACACTGGTCAGATCCCAATTGGCTGACTGCTTGACCCTATGGAAGGTCAAAAGGTTAGAAGGAAACCATTGTTAATTGGAATGTCAGTGTGTGTGTAGTTTAAGGGAGTCTTTGCATATGGTGGGTCCATACCATCAAACTAGGGTAGCTGCAGCAGTGGTAGTGTGTGGATGTATATATTCATTCTGCAGGTGGTAGTCATGGAGATGTATGTGTCAACACAGCTGTAAATTGGTCCTAAATGTATGACTTGAGTATCAAATGTGTGTGTATAATACCAAAGGGTTGTATTATTTTAAAACCCATCTTCTTTGGCTTATATGACTGCAGATCTATGTGAAGAACAATGCCCAGAAAAGAACTAAGGAATGTCTAATTATTTCTGTTTGCTTGTAGTTTAGACATTGAATCTTTCAGCTGTCATTTTGTAAATCAGTGATTTCATAATTAGGATTGGAAAGTCCTTTTCTTTGCATATCTAGAATGTTAGCTGTGTTGACCTCGAAACCAATACGTTCATTAAGTTATATTGAGAGGTTCAATATTGTTTAGATTCAGCAGTTACAAAACCCATGTCCATGACAGAAAATAAAAATTTGCATAAAAAGGAAAAGGATCAATAATTGAATAACATGTGGCTTGATGATGTCATATTTATACTCGATCAAGTCTCCAGCCGTGTGTGTGAAGGAACACTAAATCTATGATATCTCACAAATGGAATCATATTTTTGTTAGCTGTTTGTGGAATTTGTTGATGACAGGAATCACATTGGATCACACAGGAATCACAATCTATGATCACACTGACCAATAATGATAGACACGGTTTGTGTCTCCTGTAAAGGGTTATTTCACCATGAGGTGTAAACGTGCTCTCTTAATTGCTGGTAAAAGACTAACTTTAGCTAGACGTGTGTACTAAATCATGATAAAACTACAGATTCCTGCAGATGTAGATGGTAGTTTATCTGGTAGTCGTATTTATGCAGGATCAGTGAAATAATTCAGTATTTGTAATCCTGCAAAAGATCTAAGAGAAACGTTTCTGTTTTTCTGTTTTGATTCATTCAGTTGCGGGAGTGCAGATGTCTCTAAGTTCCGTGCTGAAAGTATTTAACAATGTCACTTCAACGGTAAGTCAAAACTCTGTGTGCTTGGCTCTATAGAACTCTTGTTTCAACTATCATAATCTCAATCTCCAATATTGAAGCAATATATTGCAAAACAAAACGGATTCTTTGTCATGATTTGGAGGGAAGACTGGCTGTCCAAACTACTGTGACTACTGTACTTTCTGAAGCACCCATGATTCTAATGTTCTGTAAAACCTCCAGGAATGAAAAGAAGAGAATTTTAATTATTTTGGGGATGAATAATTGCTTGTTATCAATGAGGATCTCTATAAATGTATACTTGATACTGTTTCTTCCCTTTGTTAATTCCTGATCTGGAATGGTATTCACGTGATGGCTTTTGGATTATCCAGTTGTTTATTTAGCTAAAAACATTTAATAAAGAACTGCATAGATCCCCTTGTTTCTGCACGACTGATATTTACAAGCAATTCAAAGGTACACAAGAAAAGAAACTTAAACACTTAAAAGGAAATAAGATATTAAGTTAGGTAGTTGTTGTTAAACTTAATCAAATTGTGGTTGAAAGAGATTGATATTACACTTACATTAAAGCTGTCTGTGGCCAATTCATTAATGCTTAGTTGAAAGATAATCCTAGGCATAAACAGTGATTAATTTGACTTGGCTGAATATGTTGCTTTTTTTCTGATCAATGTCTCAATGTTTTGATGTTTGATCAAACTACATGGATCAATGAACTCAATCAGCTGCTGGTCAATGGCAAACAACATGACTGTCTAACCATTATAACACCATTGACCATTATAACACCATTGACCATTATAACACACTGTTCTTTGAGATACAATACCAGTAGCATCCTCCTTTCAATACTGTAACAGTTTTGATATGACTTTGTACAAGCTTGCAAGAGGAGATAATATTATATTCATAGATGCTCCAACAACCAATCAATAAGTGTTATTGGTATTCTTACCTAAGTTGTATCATCTCCTGTGATCTCTTTTTTTTAGCCCAATCCTATCTGTGAATTCAACGAGGAAAGGAATGACCCTAAGCAGTGTATGCACACGTGTGACACCCAGGTAAGACTCAAAGCAGTGTTTACACACATGTGACAGCCAGGTAAGACTCAAAGCAGTGTTTACACACATGTGACAGCCAGGTAATACTCAAAGCAGTGTATGCACACATGTGACACCCAGGTAAGACTCAAAGCAGTATATGCACACATGTGACAGCCAGGTAAGACCCAAAGCAGTGTATGCACACATGTGACAGCCAGGTAAGATCTCAAAGCAGTGTATGCACACATGTGACACCCAGGTAAGACTCAAAGCAGTATATGCACACATGTGACAGCCAGGTAATACTCAAAGCAGTGCATGCACATATGTGACAGCCAGGTAAGACTCAAAGCAGTGTTTACACACATGTGACAGCCAGGTAAGACTCAAAGCAGTGTATGCACACATGTTACAGCCAGGTAAGACTCAAAGCAGTGTATGCACACATGTGACACCCAGGTAAGACTCAAAGCAGTATATGCACACATGTGACAGCCAGGTAAGACCCAAAGCAGTGTATGCACACATGTGACAGCCAGGTAAGATCTCAAAGCAGTGTTTGCACACATGTGACACCCAGGTAAGACTCAAAGCAGTATATGCGCACATGTGACAGCCAGGTAAGACTCAAAGCAGTGTATGCACACATGTGATAGCCAGGTAAGACACTATAAACAAAAGATATATCTTGCACAAGCTGATATTAGTAAACTCTTATATCATTATTAATGCAAGTAGTCTGACAGTCACATGGCAGCTATGTTTATTTGATAATAACCACTCTTAATAAGTTCTTTCCTCTCTCCAGTTTTGACAGGTTTATTACGTTGTACCTTTTGCATTATATCATGTTTTCTGATGGATGTTTTTGATTCCCTTTTGTCTGATAGGGTATATCTTGTTTCCTAATGGACAGTGATGGGTTTATTCTTGCTTCCAAAGATGAAACTGAGGTAAGTTGTTCTGGTTTATAGAAACAATAATTCATATTTGGATAATAAGATCAAGCCTATAGTTAAAATTTTGTTTGTAGTTCTTGTGGAGTATAAATGCAAGAATGGTAAAAATTTTCTATCATATTGTAGCGTACCAAGTCATCTAATGTCCTAGAAATATGTGTAGAATTAGAATTTTTAATTTTTTTTTTTAAGAAAGACATGTTATTATTTACAGTTTAGACTCTGGTTCTTTACAAGTATTGGGATAACAACACTGACCTTTCATATTTACATAATAATCATAATTTAACTTGGAAAACAAAAGATGTTTAATTTATCCTGAAATAAAATGGAATGGATTGGTTCCACTATTGAAGTGAATTTGTGTTGGATTTGGTCACTAGATGGACAGAGCCTTACTCCAGGATGACAAAGACAAACACTCTCTTTCTCTCTCTCTCTCTCTGCTGTTGTAATAATTGACTTGTTTCTTGTTGAATGAAGCCTGTTTTCTTCTGCTTTTCAGATTGGATCACATATAGCCATAGCAGAGCCCATTCTATTTGAACACATTTTATCCAAACGCTTCTTCTACAGGTAACGTAAAGTATATTCAATGCTATGTGACTGTGAATGATACTAGCTTGGTATCCAGCCTTGTACTTAACAAACATGTTAAAGAAGTTTCTGTCAGAAATACGAATTAGTCGTTTATGCTTGGAATAACATAAAGAATGCCTTTAT
The DNA here is from genome assembly GCA_000934455.1 of Apostichopus parvimensis. Taxonomy (NCBI): domain Eukaryota; kingdom Metazoa; phylum Echinodermata; class Holothuroidea; order Aspidochirotida; family Stichopodidae; genus Apostichopus; species Apostichopus parvimensis. Next base: position 59,891 of record KN883040.1, read on the forward strand.
TTTGCTAGTAAAGCTGGATATGCTGTGTTGGGAAATCAATATGAGACTGTTACTAGTTCTCTCAGATATCAGAGGATTCTGTCAGTTACAATGTTATGCATAGTAGGATGCATATAGCAATATCTCAATCTGAAGTATTTCTTAATTTGTTGTTTGGGTGTTTGAACAGCAATACATACATGAATGACATACTATGATGGTGGTGATTGCAAACAGACCAGAACAATTACCTGTGTAGCACTGCAATTATACTAGTGTTATTCAGTACAGTAGAACTTACATTGCTGGTCACTTACCTGCCACCTCACAACAATTGTACTCCACTTAACCATCTTTACATTGATCTAATACTAAGCGTTTTAGCAATGTCCCTGACAATCTCTGGTTATAGTTTCAAGCTATAATGCCTCTCTTGGCCCCAGGCTGCTCAGATGCTATAACAGAAGGCTATTATGCAATCCTTTACGCTGATCGTTTAAATACAGACCAACCTTGCCTCTACTGGCATTTAACCAGAACTAAACTGAGATTAATCTGGAATAAGCAATGGAACATGTATCAATTCTTTATGATGGACACGGTGTTATTGTCTCTTCATTGTCACAGCTTGTCTTACATAGACCACCAAGGATTGTGTAAGATTAATATGACTTATCATCCAGCATCAGGCTGGTCCCTACTCAACGTAAGTACCTTTTCATTCTCTAGTTCAATTCAAGACTTGTAATCGCATCATGTCAGAATGTTAAGGCATCGTTTGTTGTGATTGGTGTGGTGAGAAGAATTGTGATTGGAGGACAAAAGGAATGGGCTCAAACAGACCTCATTATCAAAGTAATTAACAAACACTAAAGACAAGAGAAATATGGCTAATCAACGAAAAAGCTTTCTCAAAGACAGTGAGCAACAGAAGTTACTCTTGGATCCCTGCCAACTTTTACGACAGAAATCAACATTAGACAGATGGACATAACAGTACAGTCAGAGCAAATTTATTGTCATTTGTTTAATAGAGCATGAAAGTTGGCAAAGTTGACCATTCATCTCGAATTTGGCAGTGACTTTTTGGCTCTCACCTAGATATGCAAAGAGGTTTACATTAACACTCACCTAGATATGCAAAGAGGTTTACATTAACACTCACCTAAATATGCAAAAAGGTTTACATTAATACTCACCTAGATATCCAAAGAGGTTTACATTAATACTCACCTGTTATGCAAAGAGGTTTACATTAACACTCACCTAGATATGCAAAGAGGTTTACATTAACACTCACCTAGATATGCAAAGAGGTTTACATTAACACTCACCTAGACATGGAAAGAGGTTAACATTAACACTCACTTAGATATGCAAAAAGGTTTACATTAATACTCACCTAGATATGCAAAGAGGTTTACATTAATACTCACCTAGATATGGAAAGAGGTTTATATTAACACTCACCTAGATATGCAAAGAGGTTTACATTATCACTCACTTAGATATGCTAAGAGGTTTACATTAACACTCACTTAGATATGCAAAGAGGTTTACATTAACACTCACCTAGATATGGAAAGAGGTTTACATTAACACTCACCTAGATATGCAAAGAGGTTTACATTTACACTCACCTAGATATGCAAAGAGGTTTACATTAACACTCACTTAGATATGCAAAAAGGTTTACATTAACACTCACCTAGATATGCAAAGAGGTTTACATTAACACTCACTTAGATATGCAAGGAGGTTTACATTATCACTCACCTAGATATGCAAAGAGGTTTACATTAACACTCACTTAGATATGCAAAGAGGTTAACATTAACACTCACCTAGATATGGAAAGAGGTTTACATTAACACTCACCTAGATATGCAAAGAGGTTTACATTAACACTCACCTAGATATGCAAAGAGGTTTACATTAACACTCACTTAGATATGCAAAGAGGTTTACATTAATACTCACCTAGATATGGAAAGAGGTTAACATTAACACTCACTTAGATATGCAAAAAGGTTTACATTAATACTGACCTAGATATGCAAAGAGGTTTACATTAATACTCACCTAGATATGGAAAGAGGTTAACATTAACACTCACTTAGATATGCAAAAAGGTTTACATTAATACTCACCTAGATATGCAAAGAGGTTTACATAAATACTCACCTAGATATGGAAAGAGGTTTACATTAACACTCACCTAGATATGCAAAGAGGTTTACATTAACACTCACCTAGATATGCAAAGAGGTTTACATTAACACTCACCTAGATATGCAAAGAGGTTTACATTAACACTCACTTAGATGTGCAAAGAGGTTTACATTAATACTCACCTAGATATGCAAAGAGGTTAATATTAACACTCACCTAGATATGCAAAGAGGTTTACATTAACACTCACCTAGATATGCAAGGAGGTTTACATTATCACTCACCTAGATATTCAAAGAGGTTTACATTAACACTCACCTAGATATGCAAACAGGTTAACATTAACACTCAACTAGATATGGAAAGAGGTTTACATTAACACTCACCTAGATATGCAAAGAGGTTTACATTAACACTCACTTAGATATGCAAAGAGGTTTACATTAACACTCACCTAGATATGCAAAGAGGTTTACATTTGTTTCATTCAGATGCTGAGAGATCATATTCATCTAGTACTAACAGTTATTGCATAAACTTAAATTAAAGTTTGTGGTGGAGAGTTTAGTGTAAGCTAATTAAAGTGGGATATTCAATCTTTAAATTGCTTTTTTGGGGTGGATCTTTTAAGGTTTTAGTGTAAGCTAATGAGACTATGTTACAGATTGGTTTTGTGGGTGGATGCAGGGGGGGGGGGGAGGGTTGGCTGGGCCAGCCTTTATTGGCTTTAGTGTAAGTGTAATCATATGATGTACGCCACATATTTACAACCTATTTGAAGTGGTTTTAAAGAGATCATTCCTTTTCGCTTTCTTTACAACAGCCATTGTCACAAATGAAGAACCTAATGATGGGATTTACAGAGAGAGTTATATTGTAAGCTACAAATTAATCATCTTAATACATTCTGGTAGAAGCTGAAAGAGTTATATTGTAAACTACAAATTAATCATATTTAATTCATTCTGGTAGAACCTGAAAGAGTTATATTGTTAGCTAGAAATTAATCATCTTAATATATTCTGGTAGAAGCTGAAAGAGTTATATTGTAAGCTACAACTTAATCATATTTAATACATTCTGGTAGAAGCTGAAAGAGTTATATTGTAAGCTACAACTTAATCATATTTAATATATTCTGGTAGAAGCTGAAAGAGTTATATTGTAAGCTACAAATTAATTATCTTAATACATTCTGGTAGAAGCTGAAAGAGTTATATTGTAAGCTAAAACTTAATCATCTTAATACATTCTGGTAGAAGCTGAAAGAGTTATATAGTAAACTACAACTTAATCATCTTTAATACATTCTAGTCGAACCTGAAGTCGAGATGTATGTGTTACAATATCATTATATCAAATGAAAAACCAAAATAAAAATTTTGTATAATTCCTGGACCTTTTGAAGATTTTTAGCAACATTCTGCTGCTTTCATATGTAATGGTTTATATTACGGCAGTTGAGCCTGACTGCAAGCAGCAAAACATCCTAAGCGGCGACCTTAACCAAGAAAGAACATGTTGTTTACTCTATTGTTAGAAATCCTTAAAAGCTTAAGCTATTGAAAGTCAGTTTATATGTATATTTTTTCATAGAAAAGTGAAACCACTGTGTCTGTCCTAAATCAACTAGTTAACAGTGCATGTTTCATATTTTCATGATTTCAGAATTCTGATGACATTCAACTGGTATGAATGGTTGTCAGTGTTAGCAATGCCTACAGTAGTCCCACCAGAGGATACAACAATGCCAACAGAAAGTAAGTTACCAGTCAACTCAGAATTCACCGCTCACTTCTGTAAACTCAGACCAATATGAAGAAGCTCCTAAATCTATGTTAAAAAACTCCTTTAAGGAATCAGTGTTATTTATGGAAAAGATGTAATAAATACTTTTATGATGATGCCACTAATGTCAGTTTACGTAGAAAGTGGACAATTTACATAGAAATTAGACAATTTACATAGAAATTAGACAATTTACATAGAAATTTGACAATTTTCATAGAAATTTGACAATTTACATAGAAATTAGACAATTTACATAGAAATTTGACAATTTACATGATTGTCAATTCCAATATTTTTCAGAATAGTCTATGCATGCACATGTCAGACCTCCCAGGGAAATCTTTAAAAACTTTCAAAAACCTTTATTTCAAAATTGGCTCTTATTTTTCAAAAATACCCTTTAAAACCTTTTTTCTATTTTAAGTTTAAAAAATATTATAAAGATTTAGTTTAAATTAGAAATACAGTATGTATTCAGTTATGCTAACCATTGGCCATTAAGTTTTTGTGGACAGCCAGGCATGATTCATGCAGTGATACAAACAGACTTACAACCAACAGTTAACGTAAGTCAGGTAGTTTATATAAGGGCCACAGATGATGTAAAAATAGGCAAAGATGATGAGTATGTTACAAATTAACTTCACTATTGACCTTTAGAAACCTTTATTTTCATGTTTGAAGCCTTTAAAACCTTTACTTTTTCATTTACAGTTATTCGTCTTTATCACAATCTAATTTCCAGTTTGTATTCTCATTGCTAGTAGACTACTTTGTGCAAGGGAGGAATATTGAAGTTTTAACATTGTAGGCAGTGTAAACAATTTGAACTATTCTATGATTATTGTTTTGCGTAAAATATTGAAAGCACTGTGGTTCGGTGTACAAAAAGTGTGATACACCTTTTTGCATTTTTTGTGCAGTGATTTACCATTATACTCACTCTTGATTCCTGATTCCTGATTCTACTTTGAAACCAATACAATTTGTTTTGAACATAACTGCCCGGCTGGTGTCTCGTTCTCAAAACATGTCCATATCACACCTCTTGTTTAAACCCCTACATTGGTTTCCGGTGAGGTACAGGGTCCAGTTTAAAATCATGCTGGTACTGTTTAAGGTTTTGCAGGGTGGTATTGTTTACCTTGTGATGATTCTGTCCACCATTATGAAACCAGACCGGGGCTGAGGTCTGAGGGTAAGCATTTGTTCAAATCCCCCAGAACTCGTACCAGATATGGTGATCGGTCTTTTGCTGCTATTGCTCCACGTCCTCATCATTTAATCTTCCCTCTGATGTGCCCTTTGCACAATCGCTAAATGCATTTAAGGCTCATCTTAAGACTTATTATTTTTCCTTATTTTAATTCTGGTTTTTCTATTTGTTCTGTTGCTTTAAAGCACTTCGAGCCTTTGGGAAAGGCGCTATATAAATATGTTCATGCATGTATGTATGTATGTGCGTATGTATGTATGTATGTATGTATGCTATACAGATTGAGGGAGCAACCATTCTCTCACCTTGGTTTTCATTTTTTTCTTTACAGATATTAATATAACTGCCAGGGATGAAGAATACAGGCGCTGTGATTTAGACTATCGCTATTATAAGCTGAATAATTCACTCTTGTCA
>KN883040.1:67881-78043 GCA_000934455.1 Apostichopus parvimensis
AAGGGGAGGAAAGGGGGAACAAGGGGATGGAAGGGTGAAGAAAGGAAGGGAAGGGGGCACAAGGGGAGGGATGGGAGAAGAAGGGGAGGGTAGGGGGAAGAATGGGAGGGAAGGGGGAAGAAGGGGAGGGAAGGGGAACATGGGGGATGGGAGAAGAAGGGGAGGGAAGTGGGAAGAAGGATGAAAAAGGGGATGAAAGGGTGAAGAAGGGGACGTCAGATAAAGCACCAGGGAATTCTCTGGAGAATCTCACTGTTGGTTTACATGGTTATCCTAGCTTGGAAGTTTGAGGTAGCTGACCTTTTGTAACTTTTCTTCTATTTCTAATTGATATTTTGTTTTCAGCACAGTGCACGTCTTATGTTGTCCGAAAGATAGTGGTCGTGCATAAACCTTTCATTTATTCATTATCATAAAATCCTCACATGTTAAGACTAAGTAAGTGAGTTTACTTTAATATATAGAAAATTAATTGACAATTAATTTGCTGGTATGATAAATTTGTTTCTCCTTCTTTTCTGGTTTCCTCAGGAAGTTGAGTGTTCATCGTCTTTCCTTCGGCCATCTTGGATACTTCTAGCCCTGGCAACATTCCACCTATTTGTCAGGGCCTGCTTGGTTTGACAAGATTCTTTTAAGTTTTCTTTCATTTTGAACAAAAACATTCTTCCATTCAAAGAGAAGTTTAAATGAATTAAGTAAGAAATTACGTTCCTATTTTATACATTTTTGTTACAGATGTACAAAGTTGCATTTCATTTCAGGAAGAGACCTTTTTATTTGCTTTTCTTTCCCCTTCTGTTTTGTGTCTAGAAATGAAAATTATATTCTAGTGCTTTCAAGTTTGAATTAAAGATGAATGAGGAGAGGAAACGTTTAATTATTTCGAAAGAAATTCAAAACTGATTTGTTCTTATTTGGCATAAAAAATATTAGTTATGAAGTCTTTGACAGTCTGCTCAATAAATTTAAGAATATGACTATTGATTGGGTAGGGCATGTGTGAATATGTATTAATTTGTATCAAAAGCTGTATCATTTGGATGAGCGTGTCACTATAGAGTTTGAAATATACAGAAGTTTTGAAGGCAAAAGTCAGATCTGATCAAATTGTGCAAACTTAGACCTGCACATCATACTGTTACATGAGCTCTAATGGTTTTTTAATATTTTGTAAAAGTTTGTTCCTCTGCAGATAACCTTCCATGAAGCATAAACTGGCAGTGTTGTTGCTTCATTACCAATCAACATTTTGAAGGGAAATGAAGCAAATCTGTGAATTCAAGTTTGCTTTTCCACTCCTAAGTGCATCATTTAAATACCACATTTCAGAACACACCCCTGGAATAAGTCAGATAGTTATTATGATCCTTTCTATATAAATATTAAACAACAAACACGTCTTTGCAAGTTGCCCATAAGACTTAGTTGCAAACTTAATTGACTCGCATTGTTCTTGGCAGAAGGCTATAATCTGGTTAATACTTGTGGCAAAGGGAAGAACACAAACTTTGAAAACTGCCTTCTCACATTCTCCGATATTGGTTTTAGTTAGTATGGATTCGGTTTTAGTTAGTATGGATTCGGTTTTAGTTAGTATGGATTCGGTTTTAGTTAGTATGGATTCGGTTTTTAGCTATGGGGGATGTTACTTTGTTTCTTTTATTTCTTTTCAAAGGACCAAATAAAAAGCTGAATTTTAAAGTAATGAACATTATTTGTATCAAATCGTGCTTCATCTTGTGGTAGGGTTAACACGAGGAATGGAAATCAACTAACTTGAGGAACAGTCCCTAACTTTGATTTATTTCTCATTACAATAAGGTTACCCAGCTTGAGATTCTTTTAACCTCTTTCTTATTTCTTGCAAAGATACTGTATGTTCCTATTGATGTGTCCTGTATGCATAGCAAACCTATGCATGTTGGAGAGTGTGTGAGTTAGAACTAAATGGATGCCGTAGTATCAGGGGCATCAGCATAACAAGGCCATACTGATAAATACATCAATTATAGCTCATAGGCTGTACTGTTATTTTGATAGGCCATCTTGTGTTAGGCCTAACAGTGTGTAGACCTTGAAAGCAAACCATTATGTATACACTCCTCCCCAATATTTTCCCCACCCATTCAACTCCCCCTACTGCCCCACCCCCTGCTCTGATCTGTGGTGGAAAGATGGTAGATTTTTCAAATTATCAGTGACCTTAAACTGCCTTTGTAAAGTTTGAGAAACCTCATGTAAGTTGTAATTTGGTGATCTCTCACACTAAAACGCACTTCCTTCAACTGTTGCATGGTGGGAGGTCTGTTTCTTATAATATGTGAAAGCTCTCTAGTTAGTCTCCCGTCTGTTTGGCAATAACCAAAGGGGAAATTAGTGTTTATAGGAAATCTGTAACTAAATTAGTTTCTGCATTTCTCTGGTGATGGATTGCTCCCTGCATTCACTGCTGATGTTTGTTTCTATTAAACTCACTATTATATCCAGCTTAACACCTCCATGTCTTCCACTCGGGCATCGGTCATTTTTCTGTTTTTATCAAATGTAGCCTATCAGGAATGATTTCTCTCCATATCCCATAGCATTGTCATAGAGAGGGTAGTGAGTGAACAGAGGTATACATTCCATGAGGGATAGTTTTATTTCTTCCCTTGTTCTTCTAGTTGAGGAAAAATATCATCAAAGTTTGCACTCACTGAAAGACCACAGAGATCTGTGCAGAACTGAAGGAATCATTAGATAATCCATTGGTATGATTGTTGGTTTGTTTATATAGGATGAAGACAACCCCACATCAAATATGGGATTGAATGCTCCAGATTGTCACCAGAATAGTTCATGTTATAATACTTAATAACAGCTATGACCAGATATCAGAACTATTGTTATTAAAAGGGAAAATAATGTGATATGCTAATCCTCAAACTGAACAACATTACAGGACTTCCATTGAACAGACTCCACCCACCGCTATTTGCATGATTTACAATGCATATGGAAGCTGAACTGTATAGCTGGATGCAGACCTGTGCTAAATGTGAGCTGATATCAAAGCTACATTCCAGACATTAAATGTGCTTCTATAGGCTTGTGCTGCAGATAAAAAACAACAGTGAAAAACAAAACTTCACACTTAGATTGATATTCTCTGCAGTTGGGGTTGGGGGGGGTGGGTGGGGGGTGTTGTGGTGCTTATCTGCTTATCTGACACTTCGAAGTAGTATAGTAGTAGATAAAATAATGGTGTGTACACAATGTAATGTGTAAATATATAACATGAGGAGGAGAAGTTATTATTGTACAGCAGAAGTTTTAATTTTCCTATTTTTTATTTTGTATGAAATATTGCCTACTACTTTAAAAAAGCCTTTGGTACATAGTGCCACTACATCATTATTTTACATTATATCATCTATTGACGTTTATTTTACTTTCATTTTTAAGGTTTCGTCAGTTTTTCTTGTCAATTTTAATTGTATTTTGTTTTATTTTCCCGCCGCAATAATTGAATTGAAAGCTCTGTATATAGCGTAGCTTCTCTAGAATTTCATTTCGTAAACAGAAGCTTCGTGTACATTCTAGAAACCGTATGTATTCCAATTAATATCATACAATTGTATACTAAATTTACTATAATCTGTTTCATTTTAACAATTGTCACAAGAAATTTGTAAAGTTAAATTATTTGAAGTAGTTAAAACAAAAGACTGCTTTGAATGTCATAGGGGAATATCTGCAAGAAATGATTAGTTACACTGGTATATCAGACACTGTATATCCAAACACTGGACACTGAATAGTATATACACTAAATGGCTCAGTTTATGTGATGTGAGAAAGCGAGCTTTAAGGTAGAACTATCCAAGATGGCTATCTATATAAAGAATTAATTTTCTACTTTAATGATTTCGTTGATTAGTATCCAAACACAGTAAACACACACTTTTGGGGAATGTTAGAGAAAGTGGACACAGCAGATGATGCATAGAAACAACCTAATCTGACAAGAAGACAAGTTGATCAATCCTATTCAGTCAAGTGGACTAATCCTATTGTCAAGTTGACTAATCCCATTAGTCTGTCAACTTATAAAAGGTTAACTGATTTGTTCCGTCAACGTATAACCTAAAAATACGCTCAAAGTCTGGAGTTTCATGTATATTTGTCATATTTATTACTTGTCAGGTGATGCTGGTAGTCGGGATGTTATTATCATATACTTACTAAAACTGCCTCAAATTATGAATCTATTGTTAATATTTGTCACATTATTTAATTATTGGTCTGGTTAAATGGTTAATTAATCATATTACTTTATATACTCAATATTATTATAAGATTGATTGAATCATCATGTTGTCATGGTGACTCTCCATATGTATTTGTCACAGTTACTACTGCTCATAGAATTACCTGTCCAAATCTAACATTATATTCCTGCTATATATGTGTACAACACGCTCATTTCTGGCACCATTCCACACGTGGGTTGGATGGTAACACTAATTATGCTGTTATTAATCACAATATTTAATAATTATGGCAAACCTTCACTTAACTGCTCGATGGTCAATCCATATCGTTGTGTATCCAATGTACAGACATTAATGGTCACTTATTATTACATTAACAGCTTGTTGGTCAATCCTAGCGTTGTGTAACCACTGTACAGACATTAATGGTCACTTATTACTACATTAACAGCTCTATCATGGTCAATCCTAGCATTGTGTATCCACTGTACAGACATTAATGGTCACTTATTACTACATTAACAGCTCGATGGTCAATCCTAGGGTTGTGTATCCACTGTAAAGACATTAATGGTCACTTATTACTACATTAACAGCTCGATGGTCAATTCTAGCATTGTGTATCCACTGTACAGACATTAATGGTCACTTATTACTACATTAACAGCTCGATGGACAATCCTAGGGTCACTTATTACTACATTAACAGCTCGATGGTCAATCCTAGCGTTGTGTATCCACTGTACAGACATTAATGGTCACTTATTACTACATTAACAGCTGGATGGTCAATCCTAGCGTTGTGTATCCACTGTACAGACATTAGTGGTCTGTGCTCGACACCTTCGGTAAATATCTGTATTCTATAATATTACATGAAATAACTGTTCATTTGGTAGAATTCTACAATAGCATACACAGTATGGAAGTGATTGGCCAATGCAGACATCTTAATCTTGTAAGTTAGTCAGATATGAATATTGATTTTTAATGTATTATGAATATTTATGTACCAGAAATTCTGCATTGATGACAATGACAGCTTGATCCTGGGTATACTAGCATTGTGCATTACAGATATAGTTAATGCATGCTAGATGGTACAACTTAAAGTATCATTTTTAACACAATTATTAATATTAGTGTCATAAATATTAACCATATTAAATAATTGTAATATTATTGATAATATTTGCATAATGCTGCTCAGTTTAGATAATAAATAGAGTGGTATACTGGACATTTGTGTAATGGCATGTAATTGTCTTTGTATGGTATGTTATTTGCATGTGAATATAGTAATTATAACTGTAAGACTGTGTGAGCTTTCTATACTATAAACATTAATGGTACTATAAAGCATTATCGAGATTTGAACCTATGCACTTTGGTGAAAAGATGAAATAAATCATGCTATCAAAATTATCTTCCTTGTGTTATCTTTGAGTATGTTGCTCTTAAAGGGATAGGCAATATGTTCCTCTTAAGGGGATAGGGAGTTTCTTTATGATATCAACTTACAGTACAGCTTGGCTGTCAAATCTAGGGGGCAGAGGGGTCAGTGCCTCAGTAGCCCCTCCAGCAGTTAAAACAAAGGGAGGGGGAGGTATAATACAATGCCCCACCAACAGTTACTGGTTGATGCATAGACAATACAATACAAGCAGTGCTCGCAACACGGCCCCAGAAATGATTTTGAAATTCTAATTTATGTGTTTAGTTTATTCAAATTATAGTTCTTCACATATTAAGAAAATGATTTTCTTCTGTCCAATATCAAGACCCATATGACATTGCTTACAAATAAATACTTGATCGTATTATGCATTATTGGAATAAATTCAAGTAATGTTTCCTGAAACCTTTCCTTGGGGTGGGGTGGGGGATCCGGGGATGTGGGCGTAAAAGGAGGAGTAAACATGCTCCGTTCAATTTTTGTATGGCCCAGATGAGGTGCATACCTTGCATTGTATTCAAAGTGGGTTTGTATTGGTAAGCGTAACCTTCCAATCCTGAAAACGGATCGACACCTCTGCAATGCAGTGATACCCATTCATTAGGCAGTGAGATACTATCAATTATCTCTCAAATTGATATAGTAACTATACTCTTAGTTCTCTAACACATTTCGTGCATTTGTTTTGGCGGTATGTGTTGCATCGGCCAAAATAACGAAACAATAAACGCAGAACAAGTAAATCGTCATTACAGCTCGGGAGTTCCTACAGTTCTAACTGCAACAATTTACAAAGAACGACAACTTTAGGAAACTTTATCTAACTTGTCATGCAAGTTAAGGTGGCATACTCCTATACAGGCTATATCAATCCGCCCCAAGTGTTCTCCTGTCTCCGGGAAAGTGCCAAAAAGCAACCGGAGTACATCATTTTTGATACGTGATCAATCAGGATCTGGTTTAATGTGGTTTGCATGTTGAAGAGCATGAATGGAAGTACATGTAGTGTAAAACGTGGGTTAATTGAGGACATTTTTAGATCCCTTTAGGCCACCCTAACTTGTCAGCTATCCAGTGATGGGTAGCGTTCGGCTAGTGAGGACTTCTATCTAGACTTAGAGACCACGTTCCTTTTATGATTTATTGTTAAGTCAGTTGCGCTTTTAAAAGGCGTATGAAAGTTCGTGGCGCTAGATCAATGCACTATAAAGAAGCAACACACCCTCAGCTGTATCATTCCAGTTAGTCCCGATGAATAACAGTTTCCACTTATAGGTTCCCAATGTTGATAAGCGACTTTCAAATCCCTTTTGACAGGAGAAAAATCACGTATTAAAATGATTTAGCGTAAGATAATAATAGGCTTTGCAGCTTGTTTTTGGTTGATTTTGATTGTTTTTGTCGATCTTATTCGAAAAATCCCTTATTTGTAGGCTATCTCATTGGCTTTACTTTTTAGGGTTTCATTCAAATAGTGAAGCATGCGAAGAAAAAGTTGACTAGAATGGATTCATAAATTACTCGATATACCAAACTTGGCAAATCTAGAAGAGGTGTCTTTCATTAAATTTCAATCTAGGTTGAAATACTAAATAAATATTTGATAGCACGGTATATATACTGTTTGTCAACGCCTAGAGCTTGTTTCACGCTGTTTAATGCTATTCATGGAAAAATGTTTTCGTCACGACGAACGTATATAACTGTCGGAAGGAAATGTTATCTTCTGGATGTATGGCATTACCTTATTCAATAACATGGTAGTTATTAAATAATAATTAGAAAATGTTTCTGTTTGTATAGCAAACTTTTTCAGATCGGTTTATTACCTAGACAAGTCATCATTCTGAAAATTGTGAGTGGTAAAAACAACATTTTCTGCAGTAAAACAGAAGAAGAAAACCTATAGAAACAGTTAACTGTTTCATGTTTAAATTGCAGCGCCTTGGGCATGCAGTTGGGATGTGAGTTAACGTAAAGAATACTCGAATTTGAGTAAAATTGTTGCAGTAAGCGATTCATTGCACGTTTTCCGACAATAAATAATGCTTGTTGTGATAAAAAACAATTTAAAAGCGTTTTCAGCATTGATACGGGAGTGACATGATTTAAAACGAAGCGTTATACATCTCCCTTTCTGTAGACTATACATACACGGGCCTTCACTATAAGTTTCGACGACTGTATTGGGTGTTGGATTAAAAGTGTCAATTGAATTTCGCGAAGAAAAAAAGGATCAATGTTTCGAAATGAAAAGTGGAGATATTTAGATCAAACGAAGGGGAAATGTTGAGATGAAACGTCGACATTTCGAGATAGCAACAGTAGCATATACAAACATGAAATTGTTTGAAATTGAAATTGTCTTTCCCGTCTTTCAGCCTCTCGCGTTTTGAAAGTTTATAGGTGATAGGCCACGAATTCTTGGCTACAACAGGCTGGCGTGTTTATTACTGTTTTCTGATAAATTTTGATAACTGTTTTCCCGGAATTAGTAGTCATGATTTTCCGACTTCGACTTTGACCCAACGAATGTCTGGGGGCATGCTACCGCTCCCTCCCCCACCGTTGACCACTGACCTCTATTATTACGTAACCTTTTGAGTTCTCCATTAATTCATGTTCTGCTAACTTGCAGAGCCTGATATCGTACATTGTTTGTATGATTTCGGCATTTTGTATGCGCATAATTTGCCCAAATGCTGTTTTTTTATGTTTGACCTTTGAAATCTGATACTTTTGAGGCTATGACGTTGAGTTTCTGCCATTTTTTTTATAGGCCTACATATAATGGTCAAATTGCTATGTTTAGTATGCTGAACCCCCCCCCCCCACCCATCCAGCAACAAATTACCGAGCCTCTCCCTCCAATATGGCCCTCCTCTATAGGGGAGCTTGCTTGGCAGACTGCATACAAGAGTCCTGATGTACAGTACACACTATATAGCTAGTACATATTGTTTAAATAGTTGCAAATATAGCACCATGTTTCATCTAAGCTAAGAGGTGGTAACTCCGGACCTTACACCTCTCACCTACTTGACTATAAACAGGTAGCCCCACCGTCCCCAACCCCAGTACAACAAATATGGTTGCACTCCTGATTCTAGAGTAGGTATATGCAGAGCCGTATACAGGAATAAAGGATCCACCAATGTAATGCAAAAGATTGGTATTGTGTCCCTTGTACGACGGTTGGCAAGCGCCAAATTGGCAGACTCCATTCGTTCGTGGGTTTGTAAAGATAGCTTTCTGAAATGTAACACACCATGAGAATCAACTAAACTCATAAAATGAAGGTTTGACAAATTAAGTAGAATTATAAAGTACTTGTCAACGTACATAAGAACACAGTTGTGAATTGCACACTTTCTCTCATGAAAAACGTAGGTGATCACTTATGGTGTTTCACTCAAACATAATGGAAGCATTGGGATATTTGTTGTCATACGGCAGGCGGCAGGTTGCTGACATTTCGAGCATACGTACGTACCTATTTGTACAGTACTTTACTGAATGGCTTTGCGCTAGCGCGACGCATATATGTACTGGCATACGTACGCGTTACGATCGAACATACATGATACTTGCATTGGTTGTGACTACAGCTAGCCGGCCTGGACCACACCACGGAATTAGAACCAGTGATTCTTTGTAACCACCTACAGTACTCCCAGTGGTGTTTACCTGATTCTATGAGAGTAAACTGAAATGTTTGGCGTTGCTAGCAAAGTGTGCCGCTTCAACTTTATCCAGGCCAGTTACGTTCGACATGGACGTTGAAAGTTTGTGCGGTGCAAACCTACCCTCTGTAAGTTAGGCTAACGTTAGGCCGTTTTAATTACCCGAAATCGTCTTGCAGAGTCTTGGTAGATTTAACGATAGGCTTGTCATGGTACTGACAGGCGCTCCCAACGTTGCCAAACAGTCCTAAGTTACGATCGGAGCTCATGTACGTGACGGTACTAGCGTCGTTAGCATAGCCAACAGACTGGGTCGGTTTAAACCAGTGAACATCTGGCTGTGGAAGTATTATGCTACTCTGGCTGAGGTAGTACTTTGGCGTTTTACTAGTCACTAAGGATACAAAACAAACGTCAGACAAACTAGGGCCTAACTTGGGCTAGGACTAGCATAGGGAAGGTGTAAAGAATTGATACTGTTAGTTAGACAAGGCTTAGGCCTAAATAATGCTGCTTAGCAAGGTCTTATTCAAGTTATTGGAATGCCTAACTAAGGCTAGGCCGAAGCCCTAATTTTAGTTTTGGTCACTGTAGGGGTGCTAATTTGGCACTAGGAATTCATTACTAAACTCAGGCCAAACATTAGCAAGGTGTAACTGTTCCCAAGTTATGACATGGCTAGGAATATTTCCCTAGAGAGCTTGGAGTGGGTTTTGTTGGAACATGTGTGTAGAACTAATTAGTACTAGCACTTTTACTAGTAGTAG
>KN883040.1:116823-130023 GCA_000934455.1 Apostichopus parvimensis
CTAGGTCTTTCATCATCAATTTGTTGTTTGCAATTTAATCTATAATTCAAGTGCTGGAGAAATTTATGTAATTTTTTCCATTTTCATGTGCTTCAGTCAATGCCATGGAAAGTTTGTGTAAATTTCATGATCTGACTCACTTGTAATGTACACAGATGTGAATTCCATTCCCATTTTGATTCCTGGTCGTGATAGTGTGTGAGAGTGAGTGAAAACTGAATCTTGGATGAACTTGTAGCCTGGCATATTGATTCACCTTAGTGAGTGAAAAAAGGTTTATATGTGTTTGTACAGGTCAAAGTTTATTTCAGGTCACTAGAGGTCAGAGTCTGAAAACATTGTAAAAAAAGTTTGGATAAAACTCATGCTTAATGCATAGGTTCACCTTACTGAGAATACAGAGCTCTCTATTGTTACCTGTGGAGGTAAAAAATCATGTGAGGTCGAAACCTAAAATGAGGAAGGAATCACTAAGCTGTTGTCTTCCTAGCTTTCAAGGAAGTAATCATTTGTTTCAGGATTTGTTTTATTTTTGGTGTTGGTTCATCGAGGATGAACAAACAATTACCTACCAGCAAATGGTGTAAGGTCTCAGAAATTCAATAGCTATCAACTATCAATCTTTAATCTAAGAGCCTCAGTGTGTTTGTTAGCAACTATTCATTACAAAGAAGAACTATTATAGAGGGTACTCAGGTTATACCCTGCAGTAGTATAATGTTACTTCAGTATTCTTCAGTGTGTATTGTCATTGTATGATATGCAAAAATTTAGTAATTCTTTACTCATTGTT
This sequence comes from Apostichopus parvimensis, assembly GCA_000934455.1. Lineage (NCBI taxonomy): Eukaryota > Metazoa > Echinodermata > Holothuroidea > Aspidochirotida > Stichopodidae > Apostichopus > Apostichopus parvimensis. The sequence goes on from KN883040.1 coordinate 117,617, forward strand.
ATCTGTCGCTTATTTTATGTTGGTTGGTGAAGTGACCTAGTCATCTGAAGTTAGGCCATTTTGTCTCAACTTTAGAAGGGACCATTAAACCTGTAAATTGACTGGTCTAGCTGGTAAATTGTAGTGACATCTGCACTACCAATATTCATTCACCCTACCACCCACCCACCGACCCACCCACCCACCTACCCATCCATCCGTTCCCTGCATTCCCTGCAAACAACATTTTACAGAACTATCATAGACAATTAAAGTACAGTGTCTGGATCAAACAAAATACTTCTGCGCTACTGTTATCTTTACTTACTGTACTGTACCATGGTGAATGGAAAATGAGAAAACAGAAGTGCAATACTTAAATTGTCCCCAAAGTTCTTCTGGAGGTTTTTGGTAGAATTTCACATGTAAGAAACTTTACACTTAACATCATCAAACTTGGATCGATGGGGGAAATAAGGAGATTAGATTAGAAAGGAGAAAAGGTTAAGCATTTACACAAATATCAATGAATTATCAGACTCCTTATTCCACTAGCATCAGGCATTATTGCTTAATCAAGTCATGCATTGGTATAATCAATCAATCAGACTAATAAATTAAATATTTGTGACTAATGGATCTGTGACATGCCTTAAAAGTTTACACAATTTAAAGTGATAATACGGGCCTATAACTTGGCCAGTGTGGTTTTGTAATTATTACTGTTTGGCACTACTGGTCATGTGCATGGCCTGCTTGCTCTAAAGTTGGTGAGATATATTAGAAATGCAAACAAGAGTTAAGTTTGAATTGCATCTTATCTGGCAGAACTTACTTATCTTGACTATCTGTAAGATGTGTGGTATTATATGTTACCAATGAATTCTTTATAGGAAAGGTTTGCCTAGTCTATGAACATGGATGACATTATCAGAATAACCCTTGTGGAAGTTCAGTGTTTCTTAATTGTCACTTAGTTTTCATATCATTTCAATTTTTTCCCTCTGTAGCATGTTGTACTAGAACTCACCTCCACAGTAAGAGCTTTGTTAAGACCTTGATGTCAAGCCAGCATGTGTGTAATCATCACAGAAATCTGGTATCAAAGATAAAGGATCAATATCACAGAAAGCTGCATAATCTTGGTAAGTGATTCAAACTGTGCATAAAACTGTAACATAATTCATAATTTTTTGGGTGTCAGACCAATGTACCAAATATCTTGAAGATAAAATTGTTCTGCGCTGTTCTGTAAAAACTTCATTGCATCTGCCATGTGATCTCAGTAAATGTTTGTTCAATTGCTTTATTTTTCCTTTAACAATCTTATGTGACAAATAATCCTTGAAATGTGACTAACTTGGAGTGTTTGCCACTTTTGCGGACACTATTGTCTGTATTTAGAATTCACAAAAGGCAATATTTTTGTTATCAATATTATATTATGGGTGAATGATTTTAATGTAATATTATATTTAAGGAAACAAAAGACATTTTGAACCCAATTGCCATGATGACACCATGCATTATGCCTGCTGTTGCCAGGTTCATTCATAACATATCACCAATTTAAAAATATTTTTTCTTCATATCTCTTTGGTGCAAAGGACCATTTTGACAAGAAAATTCACAGCATGTCTTTAAGCGATCAACTTCCAATCATGATAATATCCCTAAATTAAGTTATTGTGCAAGTGCATGGCCAAAGCTCACAATAAGTAGACAGCAAATTTTAGTTGGCTGAGTTTTATAGATAAGCATTACCAGTTTTGATTTTGCCTTATTCCATAAGGAATTTAGATTTACTTTTTTTTCATTGAAAAGGTGAATTGGAAATTCAAAGTTGACTAGATGTAGCTGTTTTTTATAACAGTGATTGTGGGTAGTTAAGTTCTATAGTTCTACGCAATAATACACTTGACTTCACTCCCATGCATTGATGGAAGGATCATATAAACAATCCATTTAATAAAAACTATCAATTACATGAAGCATCCATTATTGTTTATGTGTTTTCATCCTGTTTAAAGTTTCATGTGAGAATATGCGTCATCTCCAATTAACCTGATGTTAATTATCTAAGAGCTGGTTATCAATATCAAATATCATCAGGGCAGATCTATGCTATAGTTTTGAGATATATCAACTTATCAAATGGTTCATTTAGTGATTCAGATTAATAAATGTGCCTCATTAAGTGATCTAATCTCTTTGCATTCAAGATGTGATTGAAGTGATTGTGCAAGCTACAGTATAGTCCTCAAGTCTCAGATTCTCTCACTTTTTACTCTCATAATAGTGCAATGAAAGTATAGTGCATAGTTAATATTAGAGTAGTTGTTTCTGAAAACTCTAACATCTTCAACAGGGAAGTAGCACAATTGGTGGATGGTTGAGTTGATAAATCAACATATATACACATCTTAGAATCAATCACCCCTCTATTAGCTCTGAAGGTCAATCTGCCCAAAAATCTCATCACTATGCAAATTTTATCCCAATTTCCAGAATATTTGTATGCAAATTTCATAATATGTTCCAACCTGAAACCTACTTAGCTACTTTCGATGGTTATTAAAGTTGGGCAAATGGTTAACATAATCTTATATATCTATTTGACATGTAAATAAAGATAAGACATAATAGTACATGTAAAAATATGAATGGTTTGCAGTTTCAGGCTTACATGCACATTTAAGTTCCTTTTGTAGGCTAGCTTACTGCACAATATGTGTGCGTGGGTGCAAGCATACAGCTTTGAAACCTTGAATAGAAAGATGGTTTGGCCATTAATTGATAAGGCTAATTACAATCTAATTGCACTAATATGGTGAGAATTTCTACTTCATTGTATTTGTATGGAACATGGCATGTGTACTGAGTGGATGTGGTGGGAATTACACTATGCCTAATATGTAGTTGCAATTACACCACACAACAGGCTCCTTTAAGTGTTTTGCTATTAATAGCATCCCATGGCATTATATGTATTTAACAATATGTGTTTCTACAGCACTACTAATGCAGCTAAATGCATGTGGAAATTAAGGAATTCACATTGCTGCTGTGCGCTGTTAGGGATGGAAAAGTTCTTTTAAAACCACAAGTTTATGTATTAGAGTGAGGCTATTGATGCATGGTTTAATTGATTATTCATTAGATGGGTAAGATGGTAGTGGTAAATTTTAAAGTATTCCACAGTTTTAATGAAGGGCTTAGTGTAGTCATGTATTGGGTTTTATGCAATATTGTGTAGTTGGAAGTGGTTTAATACAAGAAGAAAATAACAATACAGAATCATAATACAAGATGTCATTTGATGGCTGCTAATAGAAAACATATACTGTACCATCTACAACAAAAACCATATCATAATTGCTTGGCATCTTACCAGTGATGATTTTGTACTGCCAAGCAAAATTATTAAATGCATTGAATATGTCATACATTGTGTCAATGATGGTCTTAAATTTCCAGCATGTATGGCTCTTTCTTTGAAATGATGCAATTTGAACTGCCTTTAAACAACTTACAACTACCACAAAGTAAAACCTTCCTTCTCTGATATGGGCAGCTTGAACTCTGTCAGGGTATTTCCTCATATTTAGTGTATCGGCTATCCTGGCATCGTTGTTCTGTAGCATAGATATTTCTTGATAATTTACAATTTAATAGTTTGTTTGTTCAGGAAACACACCTTTTGTTTGCTTGCATTAATTGCCGTTGAATATTAATAATATATACCACAGGGCGAGGGAGGGTGCATGAAGGAGAAGAGGGCTTTAGGAATGTAATATCCATCCTTGGATGCAGATATAATAAGCACACTGTACACATATAATGTAGGTACTTTGTCTGTCGCATCTGATTCATGTTTAATTAATGTCAAATAATACCATTGATATTTACTTACCCAGTGAATCAGATGGGGAAGATTAATGATATATACCACAGGGTGAGGGAGGGGGCATGAGGGAGAAGATGGTTTTTAGGAATGGAATATGCATCCCATGCAGATATAGTAAGCACACTGTACACATATAATGTAGGTACTTTGTCTGTCATTTCTGATATATGTTTAATAATGTCACATAATTTACCATTGATATTTACTTGCCCAGTGAATCAGATGGGAAGTACGTGGGCCGTATTAGCTTAGTCATGAAACTTAACCAGGTGCCTAAGTTTATAGTGATTTGATGCAATATCAGGAAGTGAGATGTGAAAATCCTTAGTTTGTCTAAATTTTGTCTATAAAGGTACCTTTCTTCCTCAAAGTTTATTGTGTAAGCTCTTTGTTTTCTTCTGCTTTATAAATATTTCCCCTTCCTCCCTCCCACTCTCTCTGCAGGTTCTAAGAAAAATATTTCATCTCAAGGGAATTGTGATGTTTACAGCTTCTCAGAAGATGAGAAACTTCAACAAGCATTTACTGTAGATGAATGTGAGATGCCATTGGTAAGTATTGAACATGTCATATCAAACCTGAGAAATGGTAATCCTTTTTGTGTGTGAGTAAGGTTTCCGCAACATTAATTACTAGGTAACATTTGACTTTTCAAAGTGCAAACATAGTTTCAGATGTAGACTGTTTGCAGGCATACATCCCTGTAGTTTCATATTTAAAATCTTAAATAGGGTAATTGTACATACTGTGGATGCATGGCAATGGTCCGATTGGATTTCATTGATGAAATATTACATGGCCATGCTACACCTTCCACAAGATCTTCTAAGATAGTGTAGATTGACTCCAGTAAATACTAGTGTCTTATATAGATGGTGGGAATACTTTCCTTGTTTTCCAAAAGGTGCAATTATAGTTGATGTTAACTAGTCTTAATATCAGTAAATCAACAATTTGCTGATTACTCTGTTATGTGCTAGTTCAAACTTGATTGTAGCATATAAGATAACTCTATTCTTTAGGAACAAACATATTTTTAAGTATCTCTAGTGATGTTAATGCAAGAAAACGTATGCATTGCTGGTTCAGCACTTAAGGTAGGATGCAGCTTGAATCTGACTTTTAGATTGCTAAATCTGAGGCTGAGGCTTTAATAAACCAACCTCATCCCTTGTAGGCTGAGGCTTTAATTAACAAACCTCACCACTTATACGCTGAGGCTTTAACTAACCAACTGATCACTTCCAAGCCAAGGCTTTAATTAACCAACCCCATCACTTGCAGGCTGAGGCTTTAATAAACAAACCTCACCACTTCTAGGCTGAGGCTTTAATAAACCAACTCATCACTTCCAAGCCAAGGCTTTATTTACCAACCTCATCACTCCCAAGCTGAGGGTTTAATTAACCAACCTCATCACCTTTAGGCTGAGACTTTTTTTACCAACCACATCACTTTTGATTTTTTTTTATTTGTTTAACCAACCTCATCACTTTTGAGCTGAGGGTTTAAGTAACCAACCTCATCATTTCTAGACTAAGGCTTTAATTAACCAACCTCATCACTTTTAAGCTGAAGGTTTACTTAACCATCCTCATCACTTCCATTTTGAGGTTTATAATTAACCAATCTCATCACTTCTAGGCTACTTTGATGGTGCTGAGAAGAAAAGCTCAAGGACCAGTGTCTTTCCTCATTTGAAAGAAAAGCTAAAAAAACAGATTAAATATTACTGTACAATGGTATAAGAATCAGTAATTTCCTCAGGACTACAAAATAGTTAATAATTATAGAATAAATGCCAACTTATTTTTCCCATCCCCTCGAAGGGATATTCTGTTTCGAAGACACTAAAATATTCCACATTGAAACAGTTGAAATCTCATGTACATATTTGCTTTTCAACCAAAGATAACATGTTCTAATTATGTACACCCGTAGAAGGGGGAAATGTGTGGGCTGTTAGTAATGTTCTTTCACTGTGCTTATTTTTGCAAAGGTGCCACTTTCCTTTTGAAATTTAATTCTTGATATCTCCTTCAATATGCTGTAAATTTCTTAGTTAAGAGGACTATTGTTAGCTTGGCTACTAGATTAACTATACAACTTTATAAAGTTTATATCGAGTAATGCGCATTCCATGTACTACAAGACATCATGTATTTATGCCAAAATTTGCAAGACTCAAAATTATATCTTATATTAATAATTCTGTTTACTTGAACTTATCCACAGAATTAAATAATATAATAAAACCATAAAACCCAATACATGACTACACAAAGCCCTTAGAACTGTGTAATACTTAAAACATTTCCACTACAATGATAAAAATGTAATCCACCATAATTTGTGGGTTTGTGTGCGTTTGTAAGCCATTGAGGGCAGTGTTGTGTGGATGATACGAGCCATAAACTCCCACAGTGTTAATAAAACCTCTCACAGCAATAAATAAAATAAGTGATACATGATGTGGAACTGGAGCCTCAAGGGAAATAAGTGACAACCCTTCAGTTTTCATCATATATGACGTATATGCATTCATGTTTTTATTTCACACAACAAGATTGTAAAGACCACACAGTTCTCAGCTTACATGGCACCATTTCTTTCTGTGCACATTTTGAAAATATTAATAAACAGATTCAGACACAAAAGCTGATACATCCGGAAGAAATGAATATAAATATTTATTGCCACATTTCCAGCCATACATGCATTCATTGTTACTGCTAACATGAATGAAAATCTACAGCAAGGAAAATATACTCTTTGTTTAAAGAGATTTATAAATATTGAAATCAAAATGTCACTTCCACCTTTAGCCATGATTTTTGATGAGGCTAAGCTTAATTAGGAGTGTATGTAATATCATATACCAGCAGTAAATTGCTTCATAATGTAAAATTCCACTCTGTCAATGTGGTGAGATTAAAGAAGTAAATCTTAAAGGTCTGATTCCAAAGGGGACCTATAATTCTTTCATGCAGCCAGTGTTAATTGGTAGTTAATCAGTTTAATGTAAAATCTAGTTAAAGAATAAGTCAGAGCCTCAGAGGACAACATTTCTAAGCAGCACAAGTCACACTCCACATCAGAAGTAGTGACTTGCACAGGATATCAAAATCTGACAACTGATTGTGGTAAGGTCATGAACCTTACGGAAGGGTATTGTAGGCCAGAACAAGTGGTATAAAATCCCTCTACTGAATATGTCAGACTGACAGTGGGAGAAGTCCCCCCCCCTCCCCTACTATACACGCCACTGAGTTGAGGCTCCTGTTGGACATCTTCATTGGATTTATTTCTTGAACAGATTTTCTTACTGATTCCTCATGTATATGCTATAAGATAGCTATTACATCACTGCCGGTGTCCACTTGTATGGTATGCTCACCTTTATATGCAGATTGTATGTTTACCCTTCCTTAGATGTATGCTTTCAATTTTTCATTTCTTTACTGTGTAATAATATTTGGAAGATTCAGAAAGTAACAACCTATATATTCTCCCATAGGCAAATTCATCTGGCAATGCAACACATGAAAAAACGTGTGTGCCACTTAAATTCAGTCACAGTATATCACATGTGTAAAAGCATTAAATGGGACAAAGTCCCAACTATCATCTTTAGCTGTATGAGACGCCATCTTTGCGATGATCAAGCAAAGATCTCCTCCAAATTAAGATAAATCTTGCTCCGTTTGGGAGTTACGGTAGTCTAAAAGTCATGTCTGGGGGTTGTCATTTGATGAATCTGTGATGTCATAATGTCACTAGGATCTAAAACCTTTTACTTTCTCTTTGTTTTTATCAACCCATATTTTTAATTTAGAATGTTAATTAGCAGTGTTGACCCTGAAACCAATGCCATCATAAGGTCATGTAAACAGCTTCAATATGTTAGATTCAGCATTAGCAAAATCCTATCTCTATAACAGAAAATAAACCTTAAATAAATAAACAAAAACACAGAAATTTAATCACATGTGGCTTGATTATGTCATATTTAGATCAAGCTTTAAGCCTTGTGTGTGAACGAAAATTACATCTGTGATATTGCTGGCGCTGGCATTCGGTTCAAGAAATTGTAAGCACTTATGCCTATCTTTAAGTATTATATTGACAGCTTATTCAATTGCCATGTCCTTGGAAGTTGGTGTTTTGTTTCCAGGCCAGAGATTGGCTGGTAAACAATACATTGTGTCTTCTCTCACCATGGATCTGTTTTTACCTCCATTCTCTTACCAAGTATGCTTGCTGATGTTGTCATTCTGTAAGCAAGCCGCTGGGCATAATCATGTGCCCGACTTCACTTTCAGTCTACTCAAGCCAAAAATAGTTCTTACATCATATGCTGATATGTACGTGAGGTCATTGCTGTTTATCTCGTTAAGGTATACCGCTTAGTTCAAATAAAGTAGATATACTAATTGAGTACTTGCTGCAAGTTGTTTGCACTTTCTTGATTGGTTTTTGTTAATTTCAAAGCAATTTTATAGAGGACATTAGACCACTTACGGGTGATGATGCAGATCAACTAGTGTTTTGTTACTATCACTTGGCATCATAGTACATTAAGAAGAAGCAATCATTTATGCATATCCTTTCCATTGGATCTGCAGTATCTTCTGGCTCAATCACCAGAATCTATGAAACATGGTGCCAGACTGTTTACCCAATTGACAATTAGTGAAGTTTACAAATATGAAAAATGTACTAGTTAATATGAATTACACAAGATTAATACTGTGGATGGCCAGTGACCAGAGTAAATTGCACCAATCATTCCAAACACTCCTATATCAGATCCCTGTATTATTATCATGGCATCTTTTGTTGTAGCCTCACACCCACATGTAATTCTTTGCAATGAAATTATTTGAAGGGGGGTGGCGGGGGAAGGGAGGGTTTCTCACTCCTCCCATGTGTCAGAAGTGATTTAAAACCTTCAAAAACAAGAGTGTACAATGAGTACAGATTAAATGCTAAATATATATTTAAACAGCTTATTGTGGACTATAAGCCATCAGAAAATATGTTGTCTACTACAAAGTAATTGTTATAAAAAGGTAGAACAGACACAATCTGTTTTTAACTTTGATTTGTTCTGAGATCTGAATGGTTGAAGAGCAGTATAGGCTTATTTACAGTTAGTAATTCAACAATCATCAAACTGATCACAAAGTAGAAAACAATTAACACAGAAGAAATATATTGTAATTACTACATCCTTTTCTTTCTTGAGTTGAGTGAGATATTTGAAAGGAATTGTTTGATGGGAACCCTTAATTGTCACAAATCTTTTCTCTCTTTACTTTCTAATATCTTCTTTCTTTCATGTAACTTTCAATCCTCTTGAAACCATTCTCCGTTAGGTCGTTAAAATCTATTTTTACTGCAGACTCTCACTGTCAGTTATATAGTAAAACAAGGTTTCTTGTTGCAAAGATCTCGTATCTAATATGCTGCTATTATATACCTCATTAATATGACATGTTTTAGGTTCTTATCATTGCATACGTTAAAGGGGATCGCTATCAAATGCAGCAATATTAATCATCACCCGGTACCAATAATGCAACTGTGAAAACAATTTAACAGCATTTCACTTTGTGTGATCGCATGTTATCTTGGTAATAACAAGATTGTCCTAAAAGTTTGAATAGCATTCTGTACAAATAGATTCTCCAAAATTGTCAATAAACCTTTTAACAATTCTTTTGACAAATTGTGGCCTGAAGTTGTAGCGTATATAGACTAGCATGATTTGTCACATATACTGTATGTAATCCCTTTAAGTTTAATACACCTTAATTATCGATGTTCATTTCCGTGCAACTTTCCGTTTCCAATTTGCATGTAAATTTTGTCTGGTGGAGAGTGAGATTTAAATTGACAGTATATTATATGCATTATTGTAAAGTTACCAGAGGTCATTCATGACCTAGGTAGGGTGTGAGTTTGTGAGATGCTTTCTGTATTATTTAGTTCAATGTTTATTCTTTGCTTGCATTCTGTATTTTTTTTTTATATCTCTGTCAAAGTTTTAGTTGTTCTAGATGTCTGTAATTCCAAGGTCATGATATGTTAATACTCTGTATTCCTGGCACTCTGCCAGCTTGTCTAGCTGTCAAACTGGTTCTAACCAGTTTGAGGGATGGAATGCTTTCATATGTACAGCTATTTCATATTCACAATGGTCAGGCATTCTGACCAATCATCAATTCAATGCAAAACGCCATGTATTTTGTCAGAATTACCGTTTTGAGTATGTGCACGCATCCCCTCCTTGCGTGACTAAATTTGAACTGAGTGCTCTTGGGCATGATGGTAAAATCATATTTCTAAGTCCCTCGTCGTTGTGCACTGTTGGTCTGTATTTTATCTGTATTTTTCATGTAATGAGCGTTTTCACCCAACCCTTCTCACTAGGTTTCATTTTGATTGAATTATAAAATAAAAATAGTCAGAAGCTACAAGTAGCTACTGTTGATAACATTTTCTTTTAACATTTGATCTTGGTATTCTTGGCTATCTCAGAAGGATCTTTTATATCATCCAAAAGGGATTCAAATAAATTATTCTTATCATATTAATTGATTACAAATAGTTCCATTTTTAGTTTTGATTACACAGGCTTGTTTAAAGGTTATGGTGCATGCTACTGTTCGACCTTTGAGAAAGATAGCTCAGTCAATGAATTGAGTGAGTGAATTATGGGAACCTCTTGATCTAAGCTACAGTACTTTAAACTGCTCATAAATACTTTGACATTTCCAAGAAAATTAGATTTATTCTATTTCATATAATTTATCTAGGCAGGAAGTTCTTCAATAGACTTTGAATTTAGTTTGAACTTTACCAATGTATGAATTAGCATTCTATCTTTGGTGTACGTTCTAATATTTGAATGGTTTTATCTGCTTATTTAAAGAAAGTCTAAAAAGTGTGCATATAATATATACATAAATTTTCCCCCCTGTCTTATTTTGATATTCCCTAACATTTCTCCTTTCATTCGATGTCTAAGGGGCTGATTTATAAAATTAATTATCAAGAAGGGTTCTTAATTCTTAGGTATCCTGCAATAAGGATATTAAGCAGGCTTGATTGAGTTCAGCACACTGTTAGCATCTGCCACCTGTATTGAACAATGCTAGTTCTGTTTTCTGAACATTCTCCGCATTGGAACTGGACAGCGCAATGTTAACAATGAAGAGTCTGCAGTTCAAACTTAGCTTGTGTTACACAAAGACCACAAAATCACTGATGCACTACATATGGTTTCAATTTCTTTGTTCATATTAGCTCATCGACATCAGCTGACGTTGAATTTGTGATAGTTAACCTGATAGGTTCCATTAGTTATCTTGATATTTGACCTCTGCTGACCCCAAATGACAATTGACCTCCACCCAAAATAGAAGGGTTATTTTACTCACTATAAGAAAGACACATGCCAAATGTGAGCTATGTGATGTAACCTAGGCTTTACAGAGTTTGACCTTTGATGACCTTAAATGACCTATGACCCACCCAAAAACAATGGGGGTTCTTTTAGTCGTTATAGTTTCCTATCTGGAGGTATTGGTTTCAATTATTTCAAGTTTTAACCCCTCGTGACCATAAATAAACTGTGACCTACACCAAATTGTGTAAAACCTTTACTAGCATGCTACCATGCATTTATGAGCTCCTTTAATGCCTCTTGAGAGGTCTTTGACTGTGTAGCTTTGATATATTAGATGCTGCAACTCATCACATCCACAAAGCAGCTCAGTGCTGTACATGAATTCTATAATACCAGCAGATCATAGAGGCATTGCCAATTACACTGACCACGGATACAATTAATCTGCGACCACTCAACATTACTTGACCCAGTGTACCATACTCTCTACAGTACCTCTTTGATTGGGAGGGTAGCAACTAATGAGGAAGGTCGTCATTCCACTCTAGGTTTTTGCCACCTGTATCACACAATGCTAGTCTGCTTTAGTGACATATTTTGACTTACTCTAGAGATCAATCATGATGCTAACCAACTTGAATCATTTTTTAACCCGAAGGTCGGATCTCGATAGAGATACTTTGAACAGACTCTGTTAATTGTAACGGAAATAAACAACCAAGGTAAATGAATATAAACAGATTTGAATCATTAATGAGTTGGAAATCCAGAACAGTGAAAAAAGTTCCAGCCTCCATTGGGATTGGAACTTTATATGCGGACACCCTAACCAACTTAGACATGGACACTGATTGTGTGCCCAGAGATTCGAATCCAGTAACCTTCCTGGTTTTAAGTGAATTAAACCAGAAGCAGACAGCACATTGGAAATATTATTTGTTTATACATGGACCTATTTCGTTAATAGCTCCATGGCTTATATGACATTGAAATCTGCACAGTAAGGCAAAATACCTCCTGAATTTTTTTGTACAAACAGGGTGTTACTATATTTCTTCTAGGAAAAAAAATTGATTTTTTCAGCGTGACTGCTTTGAGTTATTGGCT
>KN883041.1:9959-21351 GCA_000934455.1 Apostichopus parvimensis
ATTTGATTGGTTGAGTCTTAGATATGAATGAGAAAGGCGTGGTGTGCATGCATAAAATTGTTTGAGTGAACAATTGTCACTTTTTGCCAAAAGGTTAGATCTATCACAGTAATCTCTCTCTCATCGATTGCAAGGTGATAATATGTGGGTGACAATGGAATGCTAAAATATCGATATACATGCAATATTATATAACCTTTAAGTTCTGTATTCAATAATCTGTGCTAGCACTGTACTTCTGTTCCCGTTTGTGGTGTGGACCACAGTTTTTGTCTCTGTTTGACGCTAGGTTGGAAGTGACTAGCCAACTGATACATTCTAGTATGGAGCTGTTCAACAAGACCTGTCCCAACTTTCTTCTTGTTCGTCTGTTATATATATATGAAGTCTATATGAAAAATGCCTTGATTTGATTAATCACCCTAATAATGTCATGCTAAAATCTAGGAGGGCTTTTGAGCTTGGTCAACTGTAATCTTATTTCAGAACTCATTAGTTTTGGTAAAATTTATTGTAAAATTTCCTCAAAATATAGGCTGTAGTTTCATTGCAATCAAAAAGTTGTGCTAATGAAGAGACTCATTTTTTCAGATAATTTATGTCTGCCTCTCTTTTAGCTTGTGGTGGTAATAGGTTTGGACACACCTGTGAATTCCAGTGTAGTTCAACTAATCAGCCTAATCGATGCAGTAATTACCTCTTTTGTCTGGTACATCCATTTGGCTGCAGATGCAACACTGGCTGGAAAGGACTCAACTGCAGTGAAGGTTAGTTTACAGACATTACAGCTATTGAATAACAACATTAAATGTGATAAATTCACTCAGCTCTTGGATCATCTTCTTGAGGGAATTGAGAGAACGGTGTAAACATGTATGTCGAGAAGAACTCTATAGCACCTTGCAGAATACTGTTGAAACAAAATTACAAAAGTCAATGCTGTTTATGTAATTGATGACAGTGTGTATCAAAATAATACGATATGAATCTTTCAGCAACTTTTCAACGACATCACTCCTATTTTAAGACTGCCATTTAACTCATTTAGCAGTTTTAGCCATTTTGTAATTGAATGGAGGCTGGAAAGAGGGGGCGCTGGCAAAGGATTGGAAAGATTTGAGTTATAATAAATTAGTTTAGAAAGGAAGTAATGTATTTCTTGTTCCGTAAGGTGTTGCTTGATGCGTGATTGACAGGGGAATCATGAAAACTGTTCATTGGCAATAAAGCTCAGAAACCTTAAATTAGCTTATACTATTCACAAGGAATCATATGTTCTTATAATAACGTGTTTCGTAGATATGAATGCTGATAAATAGCTAAGAAATTGCTTGATGAAGCCAGCTGTATCTTTGTCCTCAGGTTCGTTCCTGGCATTCTTTGGTGTTTTACGACTGTTGGTAATCTCTGTACTTTACTATAGGCCTACACGGTGATGCGTAATACATGCAGTGTTGTGATAAGTTCCATGACTAGTAGGTCTATGTTTGGGTTAAGTGTTTGTTTCTTAGTCTCACACTCACTTCACGGTGTAAGCTTCATTAGTCGGAAATGTAAACAATCCACGATGTTTTATTAAAATTCTGCTTGAAAATGTGAATGGCTTCTGCTCAAGCTTCAGACCACGGAGCTTTTCAGACTGGTCTTATCTTGATACTTCACCAGATTTGTTTGAAAGTGGGAGAGGGCAGCATTATACTTCTAGTAAAGATGTTGTAGTTAGATCCATTGAATTTGAAATTTTGTCTTACATCTTGTAATTGTTAAGGTATCTTGGGGGGGGGGGGGCACACAACACTTATTTGATATTAAAGATGAAATATCTTTACTAAAACGTCAGTATACTGTGAATTAAATGGCCTCCTCATTCACAACTTTGGAATGCGAAGATTGTTACATTGGACAAACATGCCTTTACTTGTTTGGGTATAAGGAGAGGTCTTTATCTTATGTATCTACGCCCTTTTTATTGGTTTTCGATGATAATCGTAACCTATGCATTCATGATGGCGTATGTATGGGTATGTGTGTGTGTGCGTTTGTGACGCCCAGCTTGTAAACACGATATCTCAAGAAGGGAAAGTCAGACAAACTTCATATTTAGTGTGTAGAAGTACCAAAAAAAGCCTATTGTTTTTGGTGGGGGTCAAAGGTCATTTGGGGTCACCAGTTGTCAAATTGTGAAAACCTTGTTAACACGATATCTCAAGAAGGTAATCATGGGCAGACTCCATATTAAGTGTCGAAGTACAACATTGTTTAAAAGAAGCCTATTGTTTTTGGTGGAGGTCAAAAGTCATTTAAGGTCGCTAGGGGTAAAATTGTGAAAACCTTGTAAACACGATATCTCACGAAGGGAATCATGGGCAGGCGCCATACTAAGTGTGTCGAAGTACCACATTGTTTAAAAGAAGCCTATTGTTTTTGGTGGAGGTCAAAGGTCATTTGGGGTCACCAGGGGTCAAATTGTGAAAATCTTGTAAACACGATATCTCAAGACGGGAAGGTCGGACCACTTTATAGTTAGTATTTAGAAGTATCACGTTGTTTGAAAGAAGCTTTTTGTTTTTGGTGGTCAAAGGTCATTTGGGGTCACCAGGGGTCAAAATGTGAAAATCTTGTAAACACGATATCTCAAGAAGGGAAGGTCGGACCAACTACATAGTTATTGTTTAGAAGTACCACATTGTTTAAAAGAAGTCTTTTGTTTTTGTTGGAGGACAAAGGCCATTTGTGGTCACCAGGGGTCAAATTTTGAAAACCTTGTAAACACCATATCTCCAGAAGAGATTCATGGGCAGACTCCATATTTCGCGTGTCGAAACCACATTGTTTAAAAGAAGACTATTTTTTTAAATGGAGGGCAAAGGTCATTTGGGGTCACCAGGGGTCAAATCGTGAAATCCTTGTAAACATGTACACCCTCACTATACACTACGTCAGATTCATGAAGAAAACTGCTCATGTTACATCATCGGAACCACAATGTTTCAATTATCCCACCTCTTTTATTTAGTACTATGCTTTTGTTTCTTTATTTTTATATCACACTATGTTGCATTTCTTTGCTACATATAGTGTGTAATCGGAGAACGTATGGAGCCAGCTGCCTACAGACCTGTCACTGTCAGTATGGGCAGTGTAACAGATATACAGGAGTCTGTATAGGATCAGGAGGCTGTAGTCCGGGTTGGACAGGGACTAATTGTCAGGGTAAGTACTTTTATGGGCAGGATATAAATCTGACATTGTTCTGTGCATTTATATTACATGTAAACAATGTAACATAGTTTTCAGATAAGTTGATACTATATTTACGTATTTCTTACTTCAGAATGTTTTGGAACGAATTGTCAACAAACTTGTCACTGTAGTTCTGGAGAATGTAACATAGATACAGGGCAGTGCACAGGAACTCCAACAGGCTGTACTGATGGATGGAGAGGGAGTAGTTGTCAACAAGGTTAGTTGGGTAAAATGTACATTCAGGGCAATGGGAAAATGTAGCTTCTGTAGTATCAAGCTAAATGGATAAAACTATTTTAAATTAAAGATGAAATATCTTCACTGAAACGTTAGTATACTACTCATTTACTTGCCTACTCATTGGCAACTTTGGATACAAAGATTGTCACATTGGACAAACATGCATTTGCTTGTTTGGGCATGAGGAATGGAATTTGGTAGATATTAAAATTTTCACCATCTTTATTGACTTGTATATCTTAAAAAGCTAGTTAATTACATTGTCATTATAGGCTGTAGTGTATTATATTCATTTGCATACTGTCTGTTGTGTCTTATGTCTCTTAGCGTAGTTTTGTATTCGTTTTGGTAACCTGTTCTATCTCTATTTTCAGAACCGTTTTTATTTAGTACTTTGCATTTTCTTCTATATTTAATATCGGAAAATGTTGTATTAACTGCATAATTGCATTTCTTTGTTACATATAGAAGATTGTGATCAAGGACCCTTTGGTGTCAGCTGCCAACATACCTGTCACTGTCAGTCTGGTCAGTGTGACAGTTATACAGGAGTCTGTACAGGATCATCAACAGACTGTAGTATTGGGTGGACAGGGACAAATTGTCAGGGTAAGTACTTTTTCTTCCAGGATATTCGTCTGAAATGTGTTTGTGCATTAATTAAAGGTAAACAATGTAACCTAGGTTTAAAATAAGTTGTAACTATATAAACATATTTCTTACATCAGAATATTTTGAAGAAAATGTGGAATATATTGCTGACAGACATGTCACTGTCGCTCTGCAAAATGTAACAGACATACAAGGCAGTGCACTGGAACTCCAACAGGCTGTACTAATGGATGGTAAGGGAGTAGATGTCAAGCTAAGTGTACTGTTACATGATTAATTATCCATCCAAACTTGCATATAACATTATGGTATGAAAGGTAATAATGGATCCTAATTTCAGATACATGCCTGGTAACTTATTTCATTGTTTAACTATTCATTTGTTACATTAGCATGTGTTGCAGGAAAGTTTGGAACAAATTGTCAACAGACCTGTAACTGTCGCTCAAGAGAATGTAACATAGATACAGGGCAGTGTACAGGAACTCCAACCGGCTGTACTGATGGATGGACAGGGAGTAGTTGTCAACAAGGTAATTTGGGTAAAATGTACCTTGATGAAAATGGGTATACTTGACTTCTGTAGTATCAACCTATATGAATAAAACTATTTGATATTAAAGATGAAAAATCTTCACTGAAACGTTAGTTTACTTGACATTTTAATTGCCTACTCATTGGCAACTTTGGATTCAAAGATTGTTACATTGGACAAACATGCATTTGCTTGTTTGGGCATGAGGAATGGAAAGTGCTGCAAATTAAAAAAACTCACCATCTTTATCTGCTTTTACGTCTTAAAAAGTTATGTTGTCTTTATAAGCTGTAGGATTTTATATTCAATTGTATACTGTCTGGTTTTTCTCTTTATCTCTCTTATTGCAGTTTTTGATTAGCTTTGGTATCCTGTTCCCTTTCTATTATCACAACTCTATGTATTTAGTTCTTTTCATTTTCTTCTATATGTATTATTGGAGTATGTTGCTGTTTTAACTGCATAAGTTGCATTTCTTTGTTACATATAGAGTGTGATCAAGGAACCTATGGAGCCAGCTGTCTACAGATCTGTCACTGTCAGTCTGATCAATGTGACAGATATACAGGAGTCTGTACAGGAGCATCAACAGACTGTAGCAGGGGTTGGACAGGGACTAATTGTCAGGGTAAGTACTTTTACTTGCAGGATATTCATCTGACATTGTTCTGTGCATTATATTAAAGGTAGACAATGTAACCTAGTTTTGAGATAAGTTGTAACTTTATTTACGTATTTCTTACATCAGAATGTTTTGCAGGAAAATTTGGAACGAATTGTCAACAGACCTGTAACTGTCGCTCAAGAGAATGTAACATAGGTACAGGGCAGTGCACAGGAACTCCAACAGGCTGTACTGATGGATGGCAAGGGAGTAGTTGTCAACAAGGTAATTTGGTTAGAGGACCTTCATGACAAGGTGAAGATGTATCTTCTGTAATATCAAACTAAATGAAAAAAATTATTTGATATTTAAGATGAAATATCTTCACTGAAACGTTAGTATACTTGAAATTTTTATTGCCTACTCATTGGCAACTTTGGATAAAAACATGCATTTGCTTGTTTGGGCATATGGAATGGAATTTGCTGCAAATTAAACAAATACACCATCTTTATCTTCTTGTATGTCTTCAAAAGCTATTTATTTTGTTGTCATTATAAGCTGTAGTTTTTTTATAATTATTTGCATACTGTCTGATGTTTGAATGTCTCTTAGCGCATTTCTTGATCAGTTTTGGTTTCCTGTTCTAATCTATTTCCACGACTGTTTTTATTTAGTTCTTTGCATTTTCTTCTATGTTTAATATTGGAGTATGTTGATGTATTAACTGCATAAGTTGCATTTCTTTGTTACATACAGAGTGTAATCGAGGAACCTATGGAGCCAGCTGCCTACAGACGTGTCACTGTCAGTCTGGTCAGTGTGACATATATACAGGAGTTTGTACAGGATCACCACCAGGCTGTAGTAGGGGTTGGACAGGGACTAATTGTCAGGGTAAGTACTTTTACTTGCAGCATATTAATCTGACATTGTTCTGTGCATTTATATTAAATGAAAACAATGTTACGAAGGTTTAATATAAGTTGTAACTATACGAATGTTTTGAAGAAAATGTGGAATATATTGCTGACAGACATGTCGCAGTCGCTCTGCAAAATGTAACAGACATACAAGGCAGTGCACTGGAACTCCAAACGGCTGTACTGATGGATGTAAAAGGAGTAGATGTCAAGCTAAGTGTACTGTTACATGATTAATAATTATCCATCCAAACTTGCATTTTAACATTGTGGTATGAAAGGTAATAATGGATCCTAATTTCAGATAAATGCTTGGAAACTTATTTTATGGATTAACTCTTTTTTTGTTACATTAGCATGTGTTGCAGGAAAGTTTGGAAGGAATTGTCAACAGACCTGTAACTGTCGCTCAAGAGCATGTAACAAAGATACAGGGCAGTGTACAGGAACTCCAACCGGCTGTACTGATGGATGGAGAGGGAGTAGTTGTGGACAAGGTAAGGTAGCAAACATAGCTTACATGCAAAGTGTAGCTCCCTTTAATCAAACTGTTCCTAGTATTTCATGCAAATAGTTTTGCATACTGTTTGTATATTTATATTGGTCTTGATAACATTTAAGAAGTATTTCTCTACTATTTAAATATATTTAATTACTAATAAACATCCTTTGTGCCATCAGAATGTGATGCAGGAACATTTGGAACCAATTGCCGTGAGACCTGTCACTGCCTCTCTAGATAATGTGACAGTGTTTCAGGACAGTGTACAGGCAGAATAAGAGGATGTACTAGTGGATGGACAGGGAATAATTGTCAAGAGGGTAAATTGAATTGTTGCAATTGTAGATGAGGAACATAGTATTTGCATATGTGCAGTAAAAGTATCTTAAATAGTATTAATACTTTCAGTTATTCTTATTTTACAATAATTGTGTGTAGCAGTATATCTGTATTTTGACCCATATTTTTTTCCTGCCTGGTAACCAACTCTTGTGAAGTTTTGAGAACTGCTTGCAGTATGAATATTATGCAGCACATGGGTGCCTAATGAAGTGTTTTGATATCTTTACTTGTAGCCCTTCTAACCTCTGCTCCAGAAGAAGTAACAAGAACGAGTTTATCAATCACCATCAGCTGGCTAGCCTGGGATGGGGACACCAATGCAAGAGACCCACCAGTCATTGGTTACATTCCATACCATAATGATACTGTAGCCACAGAGTGGATACCTGGTAGCTTGAAGCCTGTACAGGCCCTCAATTATATCTTCAGTGACCTCACTCCAGATACAAACTACTCATTTAGTGTATCTGTAGTTATAGAAGGAAAAGGAGAAGGCCCAAAGAGTCCAAAACTGGTTGTTAAAACCACTTGTGCAGGTATTTGAGATGGTTGTGAGAATACAAAACATTAATGATGACTGCAGCTTATGAATACAACCACGTTGTACCTGCTGTTGCAGTGCTTTTACTTTCAAGCTGGTGTTTTTATGTTGACAATTCGTTTGGTTTGTTTCCTGCTGTTCCTCGCTTAGATAATCAATAGATAAGCCAACAAAACAGACTTTCATATTATGACCGCAAAGAAATAAGGTCATTGTGATATGACCTTTGTAATATATTAGGTTCTGTTGCAGCTCGATGTAACTAATTACATCCGTTGGGATTCTTATTTGTTGTATATGACAACAGCAATCTGTCACCGCTTAGCACATGAAGGAAACCGATAGTAATCGGTCTTGAGGAAATACAATCAAATTGTATCACAATGCAATGGCCACCTTAATGATCCCTGTAATAACAGACCTATGCAAGCTCAGTACAAGTATTTGGTAATATTTACACATTTGGGGTCCAGAATCTTTACAGCAGCTAAGTTGGATGTTAAATGGACTATGAAAGTTATTTTAGTTACATTATATCTCCTATTTAACTTTGTGCTGCTTGTAAGGAGTTGCTTGCCTGCTAATTTCCCATTTCCTGTATTTTAAAATTGATCATATAACAAATTTTAATTCCACACATTTCTTAGCTTTGCTGGATTAATGATCCTGTTCTAGTATTACTGATGTAAATATATTATATTCTACACATAGTTCCAATTAGTCCCACCAATTTGACACTGGAGTCATTTGAAGGGGAACAAGACTGGCTTACCATATCCTGGCAGGTTTGTCTACTTAAAATTGTATGTTCTCAATTATGCATGAGCAAAATGATATATATTTTTGCTAAAATTCAGAAACACTTGGTTCCTCATAATTTAACATTAGTCAAGTTAGCATCAGTCCATGTGTTTCCTGTTGATATGACAGGTGTTGTGTTTTTTACTTTAGAACTTTACATAAACCAATTCATAGTGCATGAAGTAATCTTCATGTCAGTTTTTATTAGTGTTTATGTTATATGATCAATGTGTAATTCTATCTCTTGTCAGTTTGTTGTCTGCAACCTAAACATGCCCTCATGTGCCACTTAAATTGAGCTTATAGGATGGATCTGTGAATATGACTGCAATATGATGTTCTCTCCACAAAACTGTGTGACCAGATTTGATAAGATACATCAGTTGGTAGTGAGATGAAAGAAAGTGCACAGGAACAATATATCAAAGATCACATAAGTTTGCATCAGTTAAAAGAAAGAATGATGCCAACCTGCATCTCTCCTGTTGGCTTTTTGAAAATTCCATCAGTATTGGCTTAAATTAAATCATTTTGTCAAGGGGCAAAATTAACAATATAGATAAGTAGGTCAAAGGTCATCAGTAGCTTATTTTTGTGTAAACAATACCTCATTTGAACTTTTCTCCTTTTTTGCTTTATTGTTATCATGCTTTAGAAGGAACAATGTTGACAAATTACCACTTGAAAAGAGTAAACTTAAAATTAGTCACCTGTTTTAATCAAGCAGATATATTAACAGTAGTTTAGTCAATCAAACATTTCAGATAATTAAGCACCTTGGTCTATAAAGATTAGCACTTGAATTGAAACCAATGGTCCATGGATAGGTGTGAATTCATTCTAGATATACATTTAGTTATCACGTAGTAAGATAAATGCTATCAGAGTAGCAACCTTATAGCCCGTGTTTTCAGAGTGTGGAACCATTACCTTATGAGAGGGTACATGAACAAGATATCAACCAAGGGAAGGACAATCAGGCAGCTCATTACCCAGGTCTTTCCTCATGAATTGGTCCTGGGGTTTCACATGGAATTGTTTCTTTAACCAGATAATTCAATAATATTTTTTTTGGTTTGCTTATACATATAAAAGTATACACCCAAGTGGATGCCAAAAATACTACATAGATAATTTGTATTTTTTCGTTCAAAATGTTTAGGAACTCAAATGTGGGTTCTGTAAGGGACGTTTTCATGTTATCTATAAAGTGAAAAGTATGATTTTTTGTCTCTATAACATTAATTTTTTGCATTGCTTTCATGCATCAGTTGCTTACAAAATTTTGAGGAAATCGTTGCATGATATGACTGTCACTGAAGGGAAAAGATAGAAACAGTAACCAATTTTTTCTTTCAAACTAGACTTTGAAAAACATTTTGAATCCTCCGGTTTAATTTTTTTTAGATGCCATCAAGTCAGGATATTAGATGCAGTTCTGGTGTAACTCAGTTGACCTTATACTACTCAAATAACATGGAACGAGGAAGTGAAATGTCAGACGTGATCAAAGATGTCAGTAATACCTCCTACACCTTTAACGTCTCATTGGAAGAAGGAGAATACACTTTTCAGTTGTCAATGACCACTGCTGGAGGAGAAAGCGATAAATCCCAACCAATATATCGCTCAATAACAGGTGACTACAATTGTCCATGGTTTACACTAGCTATGCACTTCTTTATTTTCCGTCATTGATATGTAGTCTTAGATATCAACAACATCAACAAAGATACTCTACGAGATGATGCTTTTTTTTATTCTTTGAAACATATTTATATTCAGTCTTTGATTTGGGTCCAAGATACATGATATAGCACAAACTAATAGGCAGATAATTTGTATTAAAATCATATCAATAGTAAAAAATGAATGCAACATGAAAGGAAATCCAGGAAAGATATGGCCACTATGCATGATACATGTTCCATTCGGTCAGATGTGTGTCCAGACCGGACTTGTGGTCAAAGTATGTAAACAATTTGTCAAATTATGACACATGACCATTTCTGTTAGATGCTTGTTGATTTAGTGATCTTTACATGACTTATCATACTTTCAGTATTAGAGTGCACTTTTATGTGTACCCAATCAGTGACAGAACACAAACTTTGCAATTGCAAGATGATCACTTGGGCAGTGCTGGCAGTGTATTACATAAATAACACAGTTATTTGCAAGAAGAGCTCTTGTTATAGAGTCTCCGGCAAAGGTGTTTGGAGCATCATTTCCTCAATGTGATATGCAACAGATTACTAGAGATGATCAAGTTACACACAGAGTATCTATAAGGTTGTGATCATTCTCTGCCTTTGTTTAATATGCATGTCATCAGGAACAGACAAACGTCATGACGATGGAGTTTGCCAAGTTATCTTTTTTTTAAAAACACCCATAATTCAAATCGATAAGCTTGCTGGACGAGTTTAAGAGTCTATAGACAGGAAAAACTATTGAAATGAACGTAGCAAGAATATGGCTAAATTAGGTGACCTATTCTTCTGTCATCAGTAGGCTGTCATTTCTGTCGCGTGCCGTTTCATTCAAAACTCTACCCGCCGAAAAAGACTAGGATCCGATCTTGTCAGTTTTTTAACATGTAGTTAAGAACCCGTTTACGCAGATAATATTTCAGTTGAGAAATTTGCATCAGCTTGCAGTCGTTGGATAGCTCTCGCCTTCTCTTATTAGGCTAACTTAAACATTTAATAGCTACAGTTGTATCAAAGACAATTAATGGCTATAGTTGTATCAAAGACATTTCAGGCCTATCTTTGTATCTATAAGTATCAGAAGTTGAAACGTAAGACTACTCTGTACATGTACCTTGCTAATTTTAAATACATTATGTAGTATTGAATTAGATATTTAATTGCTACAGTTGTATCAAAGACAATTACTGGCTATAGTTGTATCAAAGACATTTCAGGCCTATCTTTGTATCTATAAGTATCAGAAGTTGAAACGTAAGACTACTCTGAACATGTACCTTGCTAATTTTAAATACATTATGTAGTATTGAATTACGTACTATTTTAACTCATTT
>KN883041.1:57719-77238 GCA_000934455.1 Apostichopus parvimensis
TGAAAGATGTAACAGAATTATGTTTTTCAATAAAGCCATTGTAGAGGTGCTTTTTGTAAATTGATTTGTATATTAAAACTTATTAAACATTGGTACAGTGTATACGTTGTAACGGATGTTAAATTTGCAAAAAAAGTACATAATTTCCGTACTCAGTAGTAATTAGGTACTTGCAATATCTCTCATTTTGTTGCTAGATGTTCCAACACAGCACCATTTCCTCAAGCTCTTAATACAACAGAAGACATTTCTGCCAAAGGTTACTAGTCATTTTTTGAGATGCGTTCTATTTAAGATTACTTTCATCATTAAGATATTCTTGCTTGGATTTATTTTCAGATACTAAATAGTCCAGAGAATATTCATATATAAATCATAGATGAGCTGAAATTACAAAACAATGCCTCACAGAATCATATACTGACCTGATTTACAAGTTGAGAATTTACATGTTGATTTACAAAATGACATTTGTAATCCAGCAGAAGGCCCCAACATATATTCATATTCTGCAAACCAGAAATATTGTAACTATTGACCATTTTACAGGTTATAACATAGCAATTAAATTACATTCACTTTTATGTCAGGGCTAAGTAACAACAAACTTTGTAGCACTTCCTTTTTAGAATTTATTCAGTATCAAATACATGCAGCAATGAGCAATGAAATAAATATATAACAGTTCACTCAGTTTTAAACTGATATTATGGTTTAATGGAATACTTTCATTTGGTGGTTCAGTTAGTGAACACTTTTACCATTACTATAGGCTTAAGAAACTGTATGAAAACTAGAACACTGCATATATATGCTAACTTTTTGAGTTTAGAGTAATCAAGAAAAAGTATCTTTGAATGATGTCCTTACTCTATTCATGAGTAACCAATAACATAGTTGTTAATGATGCTTATGTAAGCAAAAAATATGAACTATCTTTTCAGAGCATTTGACAATTTAGTGGCAGTATGTTCAAGGATTCGGACTTTGTAACATATTGTGTGTCCTTCTTCCCCAGATGAACCAGAATATACTCTTTCTACGGAGGAAACAAAGGGTTATGTCTCCCACGAGTACCAAGATCTTTCCTCCAAATTAGATGTTTCAGCAAAAGTTATCCCAAGGAAGCAGTCCGAGGAGGGACCTTCACATACGTACCAATAAATTACTTCAAAATCTGATGAACCAGATTACCTTATTCCTACAGAGCGGTCAAGCGATAAACCTTGCCATGAGTACCAAGATGTGGAATCCTCAAATTTTCAAAAAGAAAAGATGATGTTGGAATCTCATGTGCAGGCAAAATCACTTTTAGGAGAGGTTGAGCAAGACTACGAAAGTTATGAGGTTCCTTCTGCGCTTAAGAAGTGCACGGAACTTTATTTGAATGTCCCTAAAGGTACCAAATCTAAGCCTATTTCGCAAATCGAAATATAACACTTTTAAAGTGTCAGTGATATAGAAAGGTCAAACGTACTCAATGAAATAGTTCAAAAGTTAAGTTGTTTAATAACAGAGAACGCTAGGTTTGTAACATAATGTAATAAGTTCATAATGTCTTTAAAATATGTTGCGGGAAACAAATATGTTTGGTAAATTGTATTTTTATTTATATGTATTGAAATGCATAGTTTTCCAAGTAAGCTAGTTAGATATTGCTTGCAGTTTAAGTATCTGTACATTTTGTGTGTTATAGTGTCATATTTGAGACAGTCATAACAGGAGGAAAGGATTCTTGAACTAAGGCTGTAGAAGATCAAAATAAATTGAAGAATGTTTTCAATAGTGTTCATTCATATAATTAACAAAGTGTGTTACATTTTCCAATCTTTGTTCAGAGAGGCTTTTATTAATATTCTTAAAACTTACCACGAAAGCCGCAACATTTATGTTCGTATATCACGTACCACCTCTAAGACGTTAGTTTTTATTGTTGTATTTTTAGAGATTAGAATAATCAAGCTGTAGGTACATTGCTCGCTTTTCAGCTGTGACTTTATTATCGTTGAAAGGAAGCATGGAAATGTTAAGTTATCAAAGGTTCTGTTAAAACAAAATATATAATCAAGTGGTTTGATGATGATTGTTGCTGATTTGTTACTACATTTACTATGCAAATGAGTGCATACATTGTAATAACGATGTGATTGGGGAAGGTTTGTATTTATTAGTTGCTTCAAGTTGCTAGACAGTACAACATGCTTACTGAGTAGAAATATTTGAGAAAGAAAAAGATATTTTTACGTGACCATCTTTCTGGAAACGAGACCATTAAATGTTAGATAAATACTTACGGAGTGAACTTGAAAATTTTAGCTTGTACATCAAATTATCTGCTTTAATTACATTTTGATTGATATAAAGCAAACCAGGTTAACTGCAGTAGATAATTCATTCCTTCCACCGCACTTTTAGTGCAATTGCAATTTGAAATGTTTCATTTTGCATATTCATGAAACTTCTGCTTGTTATGCATGTATTATAAATAATGTGACCGTCCAGCATTTTATCAGAGCTCGCTGTCATATCGGTCCTTATGTGTGTCATCCGTACTGTTTAGCATATCTGAGTTGAAGTAGGATGCTCGCGTTCACGCACTCGCAAGCTGCAAATACACCTGATGAACTTTTATGCTTACTCACTGGGTGACTGACTAGTTCACGGTTTCTCCTATGAAGTTTCGCCAAATGAAAAGAGTACTTCAGAAGATACAAGTAGCTTGCCTTGAAACTACAAAAGATCCCTCTCTTAATAATTATGAACATAATTGTGTATCCTACTATTGATCAACACACGGTTTCGTTATTATCAGAAGTCAAAGATTGCAACTTGTCAAGTTCTGCAGAACTAGATAGGACTCAGAGCCGTATATTTACGGTTCTGATAGGACTAGTGTGACAGCGCCCTCTGTTGAGTTTGGTCATTGCTGTAGAGCCCCATGCAGTTAGATATACATTACCTCGACTAGAGGATTAATTAATTGTGTTGAAGAGTATGAGAAGCAGCTTGATGTAAACAGCTTGAAGTTTGTTCAAGACCACAAAACAGTAGTTATGGTAACCTTTGTTATGCATTTACTCTCAACGAATAACACTTTGCACAAATTCTGTTATTTGTTTTATGTAAACTTCAAAGGTGATTTGTCCACTTCGTTATGTATTGGGCATAAACTAATTTTACGAATATAATAATTACATCATCAATTTGGTTTTTAATATCCTTAAAGAGCACTGAATTAATTTAATATGTTATAGACCATTGAAAACGCAGTTACTAGTCCGGCTTTTTGTATCTACAGTACTTTTTAGTTTTTAATAATGTATTAAAGTATCCAATCAACAATTAAAACGACTGTAAAGATGAATATTTTGAAAACAGAAACAGCTGTCTAAATTCACCCTGTAACATAATAATTATGTTCTCTTTTGGACCAAAATATCAAATCTATGATCTATATATGTCCAGATCCATTACAGCTGATGTATATATAAACTTAGTTTGCTTAGATGTTGATGACTTATTAGTGACCGAATCCTAAAGTTGAAAGGAAGCAACACATATATAAATCTAATATTAGTAATGAAATACAACAGATTTGCTGAACAGCACTGAAATCCATTAAATAAGACATTTATGTATTGAAAAGCTTCTAACATAAAGAAATTATGTTGTTTATAGGACAGTTGGTTTTACAGCCGTCTACCACATTTTTTTTATGAGAACTGTCTTGGGGAACATATATTCATAGATAGTATTTCTTAAAGTTTATGTAGTAGTTATTACAACACGATATCAATAAATGTGTTTACAAAAAAAACAAAACATACTTGATGTGCTGTAAAGATGTTGTATGACCTCTGAGAGATGATACGTATCTTGAACATGTTACATGAACCTGAATGAAATGTAAGGATATTCGAAATATGTGTGTGATGAGAGACATCGTTGAGAGATTGTAGATGTATGTTCCATAGATTACTGTAAACTCTAAACGGTTTATATATATCTCCAAGATATGATAGGAGCATCTGAGAAACTTCAGGGATCCCCGAGAGATTACATGTAATACATGCCAGTTCAAATTGCAAGTGCTCCATAATCAGCAAGTCTACATTTCCAGAAATGTCAACGAATACGTTGAATAGCCTGCTACATTAGTTCCATGTTTCAGTTAAGGTTAACATAAATGTTTTGGTCTACAGTGGGCCAGCCTAAGAGTTATATATTTGCCTTAATACTGACGGCTAATTTAGGTTTCGAGGCTTATGAAATACCTTGTTGCCAAACTTCTGTGTCCGTTTTATGCCTATGATAACGTAGGGCATTGGTAACACAGTGAATTTAGTCCTAAGCTAAATGAGGAATTTCCATTTAAACATTAGTTCAGTTTTATGACTATTACTCAAACTTTAATCTTGTGTTTGACAGATTACCTTTTCCTATCAATGCATGGTTCATAATCATGAATGAAAAGATCTATATATTTAATGAGTAGAAGAGATTTTGAGACTTGAGGAAATCTAAGCAAATCTGCAGATCCTGACGATCTTTTCAAGATCAAATCTGTCAGAAAGAATATGATGTATTGCCCAAGACAACTAACCAAGATTATCTACCTTCGGTGTATACTGTACATGCTCTAAATAGCACCAAAGTGTTAGAATCTTTGCTCGGCCTACCACCAAACCTGGGATTGCTGCAGTATTAGCTCAAAGTTTACGGCGCTATATAGGAAATAAAAAAGTGGAATAATCCAAGTAGATTCGATATTAATCCGCCGGTAAGTTCTTAGAAAAAGTGCCTAAATTGCAAAAGGAGATGAACATGTTAGATATGGCATCAAATAGGTTTGTCTTTTAAGTCTTGTGACGTGAATGGAAACTTCGCGTAGTTAAGTAAGATTGGGTAAATTGAAGTAATTTTGAAACAATTATTGACCTTTGCAGTTACTATATCATATACTAAAAGTAAAATACTTATTTTCAAGAGACAAAAACTTGCGGCTGTCTTATATTTCAAATTATGTTCACAAGTTTGTAATCATGTTACCTTCAAAAGCCATACAGCGCAAGAGCATTACGCAACTGTGGAATCTTAGCATCAGAACAATAACCATATAACACAAAATCCGGTAACGGCCGAGCTAAATATATCACCTGTGGAATCTTATTTGAAAGAATCTGTATAGAAAGCTGAATGCTCGTTCTCACTGTCTTTAGTGACGCTGTCCTGATGTATCCCGTCTTTCTCAAATTATTTTCGGGAATTTTCTGAGAGCGTTTCTTCCTATCACTCTTCAACTGTTAAACATACCCTAAATACTTTAGCAGATTTGGACGCTATTGCTGAAAGGACTTTCCTTTCCAACCGTTTCAACCTGCTGTCTATACAATACTTGCACTGGATTCGGACACTTCTGCTGTAAATAATATCAGACCTGTAACATAACGATCGGCAATCAATTTAGAGACGAATATTTACAATTCCAGGTATAATTACAATATACACAATTGCAATATACACAATTTTACATTACATTAATGTCAATGTTGAAACTTGGCATTTACAGTAACGTAATATATCCAATTTTTACCTATGATGATATCAGTATGATAAGAGTATACAATAATAGTTGTTGTGCAGTGGTTGGTTCTCAAGCTCTCATACTTCTTCTGAACGGGAAATATACGGTAACCTCCATTTGGAAAACAAATAGTAACCCTGCCTTGCGGGAACACACAGTAACACAATATAAATGCGGAAACACAAAGTAACCCAACTTACGCAGGAACACAAAGTAACCTGTTAACCCTTTGAGGTCCGTCGTTCCTACCGGTACCTGTACAAAGCTTTAAGCGAAGAAGCCCTCCCAAAATGTACTTGTTTCTTTTATACCGACCTCGTGTAAGTCACGCCTTCTGAACCAGTACTCGGTTTGACCATAGGATAAAGGATTGAAAATCTATATAGTTATCATTGGAATGAAAGTACGTTCAAGTTGAATACACATGCAATTAAGTAGCTCGGTCAGAACACAACATCATAAAAACAGGAAACTGCCACTCACGTGTCAGGTGACAGAAGGTTATTTGTAATGAAAATCACATGGCCCCGTGACTGATTTTAATGTTCGATCTGTTAAACTTGCCGCTTACTTTTCACCTAATTTCGAGGGTCTTACTGGAAAGCAAACTCGCCAACTTATTGGAAGCAATCGTTCCTTCTGGAAAGCGAACTCACAAATGTCGCTTACTACGAGCGCGTAAGTAGTGATTATGTAAGTTTAGTCCTAATACTGTGTAATTTACCGGTAAAGTACCGGTATGGGCGTATGTGTGTGTGTGTAACGTTTCCCTCATTTATAATATTTATCGATATTGCAACAATGAAGCAATTAAATTATGTTAACTTATACCTAACGTCTCTATCTCATCTGAGTTGACTTTCCTTTAATTCTTCTCACAAGTTTGTACCCGTCTTCGTAACAACACTGAACGTTGAAGTGCCGTGAATGGCCAACGTTCGGCTTTATCCAATGTAGTGGTTTATTAATTTGCCCATTTTTATTGAATTCATATGCTAACAAAATGTCACGGTTCACTTGTAAATCACATTTCCAGAGTTGTGGGTAGACTAGACCTACATATACTGGTGATACGCTATAAGGGATCAGTGGTTTCACATCTTTTTTTAATTATTATTCACTCTAGGGGATCTCATGCTACACTTTAAGACTCGAAAATGCCCTACCAAAGGGAAAGCCTGGTACAACATTCCATGGACGACCAGTCATTGAAGATATTCGTAAATAAAATTGAATAATACATCAGAGTTAAGAACGTGATGCGATGAGATTCACTTTACCACAAAGGACCGTTTATTTTACCCCTGTAAGTAATACATCTAAGCTCGGGCATTATTCTTATACTGTTAGGGCAAATTTCCATTGTTTTATTATTCAATTTTTGTTAGGATTTTTATTTAAATAAATTTCAATAATTCTTTCTCATTCAAACTTTTTATTAAATCACAATGACCAAGTGATTTCACAATGATGTCCATATGGATAAACAACACATGGATACTTACTCTAATGGAATTTTAAGATGTAGAAACAATGTATTAGCTTCAAACACTAAAACGTCTTTCTCACCAACACTGGCAGTGATATTACGAACGTTTGTTGTGCAATGTATGCTTAACGTGTTTGTCATTATTTTGTAAAACTTTGGGCGTTCCTTGTTGGTGACGTAAAAAAGTTTTGTGAAGTAGGTCGCTCTTTTGGAACATCGAATTCGCAGATAGCGTTTATAATATGAACTGACATAATATGAACTGTACACCAATCGTATCTTTGGTACAAACTGTTTTTAACTTCAGAACTTCCATAAACATGGGAAACAACCTAGGTGAATAAAGGGAACATTTACACTCATCCACTGTCGGTAATGTAAGTGCAAACATGTTTGATTCATGTTTGATGAGTGAATAATACATTCAATATCGTAGGGCATTGAGTAAAAAGGAGAACAATTTCTTGCCAAACATAGCAAGCCAATTACGCATTTTGTGTATGTCTACAAATATACCCTCATGTTGATGATTTTTAAAAACTAGCTGGGAGATCAATGCAGTGATTTTTATATTTCAATATAGCTTACTATTGATTTATAATATCTTGGTATTCTCTCTGCATACATGCCCAGAATACGAACGAGACTCAATCCTTCTTGTCGGATATCTGTCGAGTCCAAGGTAGTTTTAGAAAGAACTCATGTATGTGTTCCTAAACAGCGCCAGATCTGACCAGCTCCATTACTTATATAGCGAAGGTGTATATTGTTTTTCCGGTCCACACGTACATATTCGCTCGTCAATCGGCAAGGAACACAGACACTTACTGTATTAGCTCTAGTCAACATGCATGACAGTCGACTGTAGTACACTCAACACATCAACACAGGTGTCCCGATGGAAAACGCCAGGAGCTGCGGCTGCAGGTTTGCTAGGATTTCTACGAGTCTCAGAACCTTTTTCTTCTCATTGACTTTATTTATGCATTCAATAAGGAGCGAAAGGTAAGCAGTTGGACACAAGGTTCAATGTTAATCTGTCTTCGAAAATCTCTTGTAAGTTGTGTTTACTGAAGAAATGTTTCAAACAGTAGGCTTAGCCTACCTTATGTCATTATTTCGATTCATCTGGACAAATGTAGACCTGCTGTAGGCTACGTTAGAACGGTCCGACGGTATGGATGCACAAGTTAGGCGAAGGGTTGGTCACTGTTGCTACATAGTTTGTTTCTAAGCATTATGGGGGGGGGGGGGTATTGAAAAAGAGACCCTCAAGGCTGTTCAAATTGCCTCTCTCATGTCTCAAAACTTCATTATCCACATGCAGGCCTACAGAAGATTAAGAAAAGGATGAAAACTTACTTTTGATCAATGGATTGTTTGTTGTGATGTTAAACTGCACTGCATGATTTGTAGGTTTGTTCTATATATGTCATTGGTAGCTTTCAATGTATATGTATCTAAGGCTTTGATACTGTGGATCAAGAAATACTAGGCCTTTATCACGAACTACATACATATGGTTTAAGAGGGAATGTGTAATACTGGATTAGTGATATCTAAGACATCATCATGTATTGATATTAATTTCACAAGTTCTACTCGAAAGAATTTTTTGGAATTTTTATGTATTATCTACGTTATCTATGTTATGCTTCACAACTATCTTGTATGAGCGTAGAAACATAAGCTCGTTGGCAGAAGGGACAGGCACCGTGAACAGTGTACTCTGTAAATACGGAAAATAACAAATTCTATTATATTTCATACCAGGAATAAACCGCTAACAATTATAAATATAAGAATGAATAATACTGGAATTCATCGAGTCAGGCATAAGTGTGTGGGAGTTCCTTTTCATGAAAATCTAAAGTGGAATTTTCTTAATAATGTTTGTAATAAAGTAGCAGGCATTACTAAAACACTAATGGAATTTGCTTCAAACTAATGTTCTCTTAGATATTTTTACGTTCCAACTTATTTCTTATTGTAACATTGTATGAAGTGTTTGGCGTACCGTTACTTTCCATAATTTGCATATTCTTCAAAAATGTGTTGCATATCTTATCTCGACTTCAGACAATGTTGATCAGATACTCGTCTTTTGTTTAAAAAATGAACACAATTTGTGATAATAATGTATGTATTCTACAATATGGCCTGTTCATGCATGCATCATTTTGTAGAAAAGTTACTTCTGGATGCTCTTGATCATTCTTTTAATTTTGATGTTGACATGCAGGCCCTTATCTCTACCTAAATGTACAGCACATTCGTAAAGTCAAACCAAGCAGAGAAGATATATGCAAATGTACTGAAAAATCCTCTTCAGATATCTTTCCTATGTTTTCTTTACTAACCAGTTAGGTCTGTGTCTTTTCAAGTTTGATCAGTCATTGGTTTAATCCTTCTAATCGTTCTTCTTTTTTTATTACAGATCTGTATATTTTTTATGTGAATTGTAACATTAGTCAACCTTAAGAATACTTGAATAATGCTTCATCAGTACTTATAAATCCCAATTATGCAGGCAGTATATATAAAATGTTATTTGAACTTAAATGATATAAAATATGCTCTATGTAGGGTATACCTGGGTAGGAATAAGTTCATTTAAACAATTTGAAATGAAATGAAAAGAAATCAGTTGAGGTTAGCAGAATCTTGTTGATGTTTGAGCATATTGTGCAGGATTACTTAAATTGATCTGTATTACACATCACACTATGAAGTAAGTGACGTTACCATACTCAGTGTGTACTGTCGAATATATTGTATTCATGCAATTAGACCATAACATGTTTGTTCTCTTTGTGAATCTTCAAAATGGTTTTTCAATCTCCGTGATTTTTTTCTTTCTTTAGATCCATCACAATGAGCAACAAGTCTCCTCTTATTCTGTGCGCTTTCCTGTTTTGTCCGTTTTTTCTGTGTAATGGACAACAAGGTATAGATTACAGTCTGCACATTACAGTATATCATTCTAGCTGTTAAATTTAAATCTTTTTAAAGTTGGTGACTGGTGAAGAGATATGTAAATGAAATGAACCACCAGAACATATATGGTCAGTGGGTAAAGGTCTGATTAATCAAAGACATTGTTTATAAAGTGGTAAAAGTGTTACTTTTGTCTCTGATCACAGTATTAGCATCGTCTGTACATCAACATATATGACTTAACTTTCGTGATTGCTTCATGAGTCTTTTCTAAGATCAGATATCAATATATATCATCATGGCTTCCTACAGTGTGTAGTTGTTCATATGTTACACTTTCTCCAATAGAACAAGTGAGAATGACGATGTTACTGAAGGGACATTATAACTCGAACGGACCAAACACAGAATATCAGTGTTTTTTGAGTGATGGACATGCTAGAGTGGAGTCATTCAGAGCAGTAAATACAAGGAATATTAGAAGTAATGACCTAAATCCTGACCCTCCAGACGCAATTGAAACATTAGGTACTTACCCACACTGGAAAGTAACATTGGACAGCAATAACAATAATGATTTTGGTGTGTTTGGATGTAGAGCAAGACAGCAAGGAAGAAGAAACACTGAAGTAACAGGAGTATTCATGAGATCAGATGGTAAGTCATGGTACAAACTTTGTTTTATATCCTCTTGAAACAGTTGCTAAACTTTGTGAAAAATATTAAGTTTAAAGAAATTAAAGATTTTCAATTGCTGATTGTCAGTAGACTCTGTAACGTTCACCAAACTAGTACACTCATTTAAAGGGTAATAACATGACTCATGGAGATAATTTCTAATAACTTTTATTATGGTAATTAGTAACTATCAATCTATTACCTCTTACTTTACTCTCTTTTGCTTTTAATGCTTTATTAGGTGAGCTACTGTATGTAATGTATATGGAGCACACTTATTTGTCATTAGGTGCATATAAACAACAACATGTTTGTCTATTTCAGGATGTAGTCTTGTGTGAATTTATTTTGGTCAATTTATCTTTCCCTTTGCAGCCCATTTCACCCCGCATGATGGATTATTTTCAAAAACTGTGGCTCTTGGGGATCGCGATGTTCAAATTAGGATGACTCAAATTGGAAGAAATGATGAGAGCCATCCTCCCAGGTGGCTAAAAGATGATGTCATAGAGAGTAGTAACCATGGAAGTCTCATTAACAGGATTGCACATGGTATACAAAGTGATGATGATGCCGTCTATGGATGTTTTCGTAATCATCGGAGAGATCAAGCAAAGCATGGCATACAGATAATGATAGTGAGAGGTAAAGAACTTTTATCTTACATACTATCATTTGTCTTTGAAATTATAATAATACTTATTTTGTATGTAAAGTAAAGAAAAGGAATAACAGAATACTGATTGCTTGAAACTGTAAACAAACTGGCAAAGAGAAATAGAAAGAAAAAGACTTTGCTTAAACAGAATTCAAACCAGTGGCCTGAGGTTTACAAGCCTTGCACTATCATGAACTAAACTGTTCAATCCTTAGTTTGGTTGCAATCTCTACGGTAGTAGCCATGTCAATGTTTATCAGACTCTGTTTGGACTAAGTACACAATGGTACACAATGTCTTTTCTACCAAGGACTAGTCCATATCAGAAATTTGAAATTTTAGCAGACAAATTTCCATTGTTATTAGCATAAAGCTAAGTTATCACATTGTATAAAAACAAATGCCGTAGAAGCTCAGCCTTTCAGCTAATGATTATTTTCTGTTTAAACCTGTACTTTTCTATTCCTTGCCGAAGACGTAAGGAATCTATGCGGTTGTGAAGTGCCACTGTTTATATACAAAATAACTAAAACTGACAAAACTGAATTTGAAGGTTCTGTGTGGGTTTGTCTTATAGTCAATTACAAAATCCCATGACACTGGGGTTTTTAATTTATAAATACCAATTAGCTTGAATGAGATATTTCGCACTCTAAAATAGGAAACAACTTTTCTATTAATAAAAGTGGATAAACTTGGTGTGTCCAGCTAGCTCCCATAGCTTAACCAAGGCAACTTTATTTTTCATTGCATCGTTAGTAGCTAATCATTTATTGAAAGTACAGTATTGCTAAAAGTTTTAGACTAATTTTTTATTTTGTTCCTGATCTCTACTAAGGTAATTTAATTTTTAGTCTTGGTGACAGAACTTTGTGTAGAATTCTAACATGCATGGATATTACAATAGTTTCTTCTGCTTGTAGTGGTTTAATGGAAACCTCGTTACAGACATAATTGCCGTCTACCCTTGGAGGTCTACCACATACAATAAAGAAGTCTGTAAGTCCTACATAGTGTTGGTTGTGGGTAAAATATTTGCCTTAATCAAAGGAAAATGTCAACTCACTAAATTATAACTAAAGCAATTGCTATTCTAAAATCAGAAAAAAATGTGGGTCATTCCATGTCTAATCACAGATGGCTATTGCACGACTCTCTCCAAATTTACCACCTCCTACGATGAAAGGGTTTGTTACAGAATTATCACAAACATAGTCACGTGAGAGCTGTGAAGTTTTCTTTAATTGCTAGTATCAAGTACTTACTATATAACGATAAGATTTAACTCCAAAATCTGTTGATTTGAAAAGGAATGACCCAAAAGGCAAATCAGGCAAATGTTTTAAATTAGGCAAAATACCCTCCTGAAATGTTTTTGTACACACAGGGAGATACTATATCTCTTCTAGATTACTGTAAATTAGCTAGTTTTAACCTGACCCATGATTTTGACATCTCACTGTGGCTGTCTAAGATGACAACATTTGCACACCGCAGCAACTTTACAATTTATATATTAATCATGGAAATGCTAGAACCCTAAACTTTAGTACAAATTTAGAACTTTACAGCTCTTCCATGGCTATGTTGGTACAATAAATGGAGCTCTATATGCTTAATTTCAACATAATTGAAGTCCATGAACTTTGTAAATATGGTAACTCAAAATGCCAAGCTGTCTTGAATTCACATCAATGGTTAGGGTGTTTGGTTCCACTGTTTTGTGTACAAGGACTCTTCTTTTATGGAGGTTGAATATTAATTGAGGTAGGAGATCAAAGTCAGTAAGCTTTTCCAGCACTCCAGAATTGAAAATTTAGATGAGGTTCATACTTTACATGTATACGAATCTTATTAAACTTGTGCAGGAACCCTATTGTCTTTTTAGGAGGTCAAAGGTCACTTCATGGTAGGTTGTAGATTGCAGTACAAAGCTGTTTCTGTTTGTATTAAGTTGTTGCACTCTCTTCATTGATCAGTTGGGCCACAATTAAGAAAGTCAGAAAGTCAAGTGGATGATAACTTCTAAGAGTACTACGCCCATCAATATAGAGATATTATTTGTTTATAGCATTTTGCTTAAGAAATGGGCTTCAGCCAGTTATGTATTTCCAAGTGTTATATACTGTATGTCTGAATCAATTTGTTACTCATCTGAGATATTTGAGGTAAATTCCAGCTAGAGCTGCAAATCAAAACAACTTTGGAAGAATTTTTGGTTGCTTGATATTGGAAAACGTTTTTCAAGTGTGAGTACATGTTTGGAATAATATATGACAGTGTGAACTGAGGCCAATGTGTGTGAGTACCATGATAAGTGATGCATGTGGACTTGAAATTTCAATTGAGCCACCTTATGATGTCACTATCAGTGATTTTTCAGCTCTAAAGATCTATGAGTTAGGTCCAAGTATTAATACCTTCTTACATAATAACTTGTAAAGTATAAAGTAAAATGAAGTTCATATCTGATTGCGGTTAGCATGCAAATACCTTGTAGGTAACTGTGACGTGAGAAATTCAAATAATAAATTCCCACTCGGGTTCTTTTAACACTTATGAAAAAAATGAAATGTAACAGTATGCTTTTAAATAACGAAACTTTATTATTGTACGCTACAATTCACATAAGCTGCTTTGCTACATTAACTGTCTTTTACATAACATAATCTTAACGTTTATTGGTGCCCTTCTTTTAATCAACCGAAAATGTTCCTTTTAACTAACGAAGTCGGGTTTTTTCTCCACGACAATTCTCTTGTTAACTAATCTGGCGTTATTCGATATCTCTTTTAAATAACGTTTTCTTCGTGTATAACCATAGATGATGTTATCGTCCAATACACACTACAAACGGAGGGAGGGCCTCAACGTTGGCTGCTACGCACGGATCTTCCGTCTCGTGGCTCCTCTCTAAATTACACAGGCTCTGACTTAGCGTTCCCAGTATTTTAACAACAAAACGGAGCACTGAGTTTCGTCTCCAAGGAAATGGTATACTGTAATAAAATTGATACAATGATGTTTTCTCTTGTCAGTAAAAATGAATAGTTTACATCATGTACTCAATCCCCCTAACTGCTCTAAATAAGAAGACATTATCGTTATACAGTAATAAAAGTGGACTATCCCTAAAATTAACATTATTATCATATAGCCAACTTCCACCCTTCAAATCGAAAACGGATTTGTCTCTCCAGCAATTAATATTCAAACAATGCTTTTTCAATTAACCCTCTGTCATATACTATAGTTTTAAGTATAATTCAATCCCCATATGAGTTATTCCCATCTACCATTGGGCTACACTACACTACTTATAAACACACTTTCAATAATAGGACATTTAATATTAGCTACAAACTACCAAATTAATATATATTAATATATGTTCCTTAGTCAATCAATTAAAACAAATTCCCACTTACGTGAAAAGGTTTAGACAGCCTCTGAGTCACGGCATGGGGCAGGTGCCTCCATTTGGTCGGTGAAGGGTACTCTCAATCAGATATCAATACAAGTATACCGTTTACCCAGACAATGTAGCCTCTCCCGGTAATATATACCCTAGGCCTGTCTCCACGACATATATACTGTGATCGACGCCCTATTTAATAAAATTAATCTACCTACCAACACCGCCTGTAAATTCCATTACAACTAGAACATGTGACTCTTTATTAAGTATACAATTTTTGAGACGTTTTCTGTAAACAGTTGTTTCTTGGAACATCTCTTTATTTAATATATTTTTTATGATCAGTTTAATTTGTATGTTGACCTGTTTCCCTATGGATCTCAAAATCAGCTTGTCCAGAAGGCAGATGGGACCCGGACAATAGTTGCTCTAGAATATGCAGAGTTTGTTATAACGGAGGCATTTGTGATGAAGTCACTGGAAACTGTATTTGTGCTCCTGGATTTAGAGGAAACAACTGTCAGATTGGTAAGAGTTAACAGTTTCAAGACTTTTGAGAATATTGTGAAGATCATTTTTGAACACACGCAGTAATTAAAGTAGCGATTAAAGCAGAAAATTGGACCTTGTTTGCCAAGCTTCTCTCAATGAAAAAAGTCATAGTTTGAAGTGTGAGACATGCTGTTACCCTATGATGTCAAAATGGATATCCAATCAGCATTTAGCCAATGCTATATCTTGAAACACATCATGTACTTGCATCCTACACTGTAATGTTTACATGAATTTGAAGTCTCTAACTATATTAGTTCCTGAATAAATTGATCTTCATTTTTTGAAATATTTGGCAAGCTTTGAGTGATCTGTAAATCCAGAAAATTCACAAAATCATGAATTGACCTAGATCAACTGGTACTGTTCCCTTAAGAATTGTGTACAAATTGTTAAATTGTTCCAGAAGTATCAGGACATTTTTTTTACTACATTTTGTGTACATATTTTTGTTATAATGATTACCTACAG
Source organism: Apostichopus parvimensis (assembly GCA_000934455.1). Taxonomy (NCBI): domain Eukaryota; kingdom Metazoa; phylum Echinodermata; class Holothuroidea; order Aspidochirotida; family Stichopodidae; genus Apostichopus; species Apostichopus parvimensis. The sequence goes on from KN883041.1 coordinate 73,507, forward strand.
TTTGAGACCAGGTCTCCTTCAAGTAGCTTCAATAGCATCCATTATATTCTTTTAATTCGTTGATTCATTCATTAGGTTAATACATGTTTCCTTTTTTTGCAGCTTGTGGTGGAAATCGGTTTGGACATACATGTGAATTTGGGTGTAGCAGAGATGGTAGTGTAGGTAGTTGTCGTAATTACCTCTTCTGTCTGGTTCATCCATTTGGCTGCAGATGTAACACTGGATGGAAAGGGCTCAACTGCACTGATGGTAAGTTCTTTATAAAGTAAAAAGTTAACTGTGTGAAATGCAATCCTTTTATGTCTCAGTTACTTTATAAGCATATTGATATAATTGTTACATGTGTAAAGAGCAGGCATTTTATTCGTAATAATTGTACTTTACACAGATACATTTTGAATGTTATTTATGGTTGCAAGTTCAGTAAGGTAAACCCATTGGCAATAACAGCTATAAACCTATCATCTGATAGAATTTACCTTAACGTCACGCTCTGGCTTCCTAAAATATTCAAGTTAGAACTTTTTCCCTGAGCTAGCGAGTTATCATCATGGGCGTCCACGTGTGGAAGATGAGGAGGGGTTGGGGATGGGGTTGGAAAATCAATCATGTAAAGAAAGAGTCATAAATGTCTCAAAATACCATAGCTTCCTGCTGTTCAAATACATTCCAATGAAATATTATTATTTTCTCAAATGTATTTTTGTGCTTTAATTAAACATCTCAAAAGTGACAATTTCACAGCTGCTCTCTCTGACATGTATTTGTGTTCTGTAAATTCCCCATGAGAGGAGAAGAAGTCTTCAAAACCTTGCAGCATTGGGGCTTTGCGTGCTACACCCACCCAGGGTTCTGAAATATGATATTACACAGAGTAAAATAAGATAAATTTCCCTTCCTGACATGTATTCATGTTCTTCAAAATTCAGAGGCCAAGAACTATCTGAAAATGCTGCGCCTCTATACCCAGCCTATACTGTGTACACAATCTCTCAAAAAGCCCTTTAAACAAAACAACTATGAAACTGGTATGCATGAGGCTATAATTGCAACTACAGAACTTCCGTTCATTACAAATCTGTAGGTGAATTTTAAAATACTTCCTTGTAACAGAGTAACATGCTTCATTTACTAAATATGGTTGATTTCTTTGTGATAAATAAATGTGTAATCAAGGAACCTGGAGCAAGCTGCCTACAAAGTTTTCACTGTCAGTCTGGCATGTACAGGATTACCACCAGGCTGTAGTAGTGGATGGACAGGGACTAATTGTCAGCAACGTGGGTTGAAAAAGTTAACTTTGTTACAAGGGAAAGATTGAGCTTAACTGTATATCAAAGTTTATCAATCATTGCATTTATGGTAAAGTACTTCATGTAACAGAGTTACTTGCTCCATTTATTAATATATTGATTTCTTTGGTACATTTTAGAGTGTAATCAAGGAACCTATGGAGCCAGCTGCCAACAGACCTGTCACTGTCAGTCTGAACAATGTAACAGATATACAGGAGCTTGTATAGGACCATCAACAGACTGCAGCAGTGGATGGACAGGGACTAATTGTCAGCAACGTGGGTTGAAAAAAGTTAACTTTGTTACATGGGAAATATTGAGCTTAACTGTAAATCAAAGTTTATCAATCATTTATGATAAAGTACCTCATGTAACAGAGTAACTTGCTATATATACTAATGTTGATTTCTTTGATACATTTTAGAGTGTAACCAAGGAACCTTTGGAGCCAGCTGCCAACAGAACTGTCACTGTCAGTCTGGCCAGTGTGACAGAAATACAGGAGTCTGTTCAGGATCACCACCAGGCTGTAGTCAGGGTTGGACAGGAACTAATTGTCAGGGTAAGTACTTTTATGTGCAGGATATTCCTCTGACATTGGTTTGTGCATTATATTAAAGGTTAAACAATGTAACCTAGGTTTAAAATAAGTTGTAACTAGATAAACATATTTCTTACATCAGAATGCTTTGAAGAAAATGTGGAATATATATGGCTGACAGCCATGTCACTGTCGCTCTGCAAAATGTAACAGACATACAGGGCAGTACACAGGAACTCCAACAGGCTGTACTAATGGATGGAGAGGGAGTAGTTGTCAAGCTAAGTGTATTTTTACCTGCTTAATTATCTATCCAAACTTGAATATAGCATTGTGGTATGAAAGTTAATAATGGATACTAATTTCAGATACATGGATGGTAACTTCTTTTATTGATTAACTATTTATTTGTTACATTAGCATGTGTTGCAGGAAAGTTTGGAAGGAATTGTCAACAGACCTGTAACTGTCGCTCAAGAGAATGTAACATAAATACAGGGCAGTGCACAGGAACTCCAACCGGCTGTACTGATGGATGGAGAGGGAGTAGTTGTCAACAAGGTAAGTTGGGTAAAATGTACCTTCATGACAATGAAAAGACTTAGATTTAGTAATATTAAAATAATATAAATGATACACACATTTTAATATATTCTGTTTGTATTTGGTAGTTGTGAAATAGATTGATAAAAACACCTTTAATTTTTCTTTCACAATTCTTTTGAATATTTTTTCACCCTCAGGGTGTGGTGCAGGAACATTTGGAACCAACTGTGATAATACCTGTCATTGTCAGTCAAAAGAATGTGACAAAATTACAGGAACCTGTACAGGAAATACAACAGACTGTTTGAGTGGATGGCGAGGGAGTAATTGTCATCAAGGTAAGTTAGCACACATAACTTTACTGGAAAGTGTAGCTTCTTTTAATAAAACTGTTTCTAGTTATCAATGCAAATAGTTTCACATACTGTTTGTATACTTACATTGTTTTGGTTGATATGACAAAAGTATTTCATTTCTTTGGAAATATATTTCATTACTGATAAACCTTCTTTTTGCCATCAGAGTGTGTTGCAAGAAGATTTGGAACCAACTGTGATAATACCTGTCATTGTCAGTCAGGAGCATGTAACAGGGTTTCAGGACAGTGTACAGGCAAACGAAAAGAATGTTCTCATGGATGGACAGGGAGAAATTGTCAGGAAGGTAAATTGAAATGTTGCAATTTTAGAATAAGGACATGATATTAGCATATTTGCATCAAAATTATCTTAAATAGTATCAATACTTTCAGATACTCTTATTCTACAATAAACTGTTGTCATTCCTGCATATAAATCCATATGAAGCAATAGTGTCTAGCAGTAAATCTGTATACACTGTATCAATTTGACCCATGTTATTACCTGCCTGGTACCCAACTCTCGTTAATTTGTTAGAATTGATTGCATTATAAATATTAAGCACATGAGTGCCTTATGAAGTGTTTTGTTATCTTTACTTGTAGCTCTTCTAACCTCTGCTCCGAAAGAAGTAACAAAAGGGAGTGTATCAATCACCATCAGCTGGCCAGCCTGGAATGGGGACACCAATGCAAGGGACCCACCAGTCATTGGTTACATTCCATATCATAAGAATACTTCAGCCACAGAGTGGATACCTGGTAGCTCGGATCCTGTACAGACCCTCTATTTTACCTTCAGTGACCTCACTCCAGATACAAACTACTCATTTAGTGTATCTGTAGTTATAGAAGGAAAAGAAGAAGGTCCACAGAGACCAGAACTGGTTGTTAAAACCACTTGTGCAGGTATTTAAGATGGTTGTGAGAATACATAACATTTACTGATGTCTGCAATGTATGAATGCATGCACGTTCTACCTGCTGTT
>KN883041.1:78657-92824 GCA_000934455.1 Apostichopus parvimensis
GTTGTTCCTGCATATAAATCTATATGTAGCAATAGTGTGCAGCAGTGTATATGTATAGTCTGTTTCAATTTTGACCCATGTTATTACTTGCCTGGTTCCCAACTATAATGAACTGCTAGGAGTATAACTATTATGTACAGTAGCACATGGGTGCCTTATGAAGTGTTTTGATATCTTTACTTGTAGCTCTTCTAACCTCTGCTCCAGAAGAAGTAACAAAAGGGAGTTTATTAATCACCATCAGCTGGCCAGCCTGGGATGGGGACACCAATGCAGGGGACCCACCAGTCCTTGGTTACATTCCATATTATAAGAAGACTTCAGTCAAAGAGTGGATACCTGGTAGCTCGGATCCTGTACAAACCCTCAACTTTACCTTCAGTGACCTCACTCCAGATACGAACTACTCATTCAGTGTATCTGTAGTTATAGAAGGGAATGAAGAAGGTCCAACGAGTCCAGAAATGGTTGTTAAAACCACTTGTGCAGGTATTTATGATGATTTTGAGAAGGCAAAACATTACTGATGACTGCAATATATGAATGCAAGTACGTTGTACCTGCTGTTGCAGTGCTTCTTCTTTCAAGTTGGTTTTTATATGTTGATAATCCGTTTATTTTGTTTCCTGCTGTTCCTCGCTTAGATATACAATAGATAAGCCAACAAAACAGACTTTCATATTATGACTGCCAAGAAATATGGCCATTGTCACATGACCTTTGTAATATATTAGGTTCCATTGCAGCTGGATGTAACTAATTACATACGTTGGGATTCTTGTTTGTTGCATATGACAACAGCAATCTGTCACCGCTTAGCACGTGTAGGAAACCAACAGTAATCGGTCTTGAGGAAAAACAATCTGATATAAGTAGAATTCATCACAATGCAATGGCCACCTTAATGATCACTGTAATAATATACCTATACAAGCTTAGTCCAAGTATTTGGTAATATTTACAGATTTGGGGTCCAGAGTCTTAACAGAACCTAAATTGGATGTTAAATTGACAATGAAAGTTATTTTAAATACATTCTATTTAACTTTGTGCTGCTTGTAAGGAGTTTCTTGCCTGCTAATTTCCCATTTCCTGTGTTTTAATGTAGATCATATAACAAATTTTAATTCCACACAAGTCTAAGCTTTGCTGGATTAATGATCCTGTTCTAATGTTACTGATGAAAATATCTCATATTCTACTTATAGTTCCAAGTAGTCCTACCAATTTGAAACTGGAAACGTTTGAAGGGGAAAAAGACCGGCTTACCATATCCTGGCAGGTTTGTCATATTAACATTTTTTGTTCTCAATTATGCATTAGCACAATGATATATATTCATGCTAAACTCCAGAAACAATTGATTTTCTCAGAATTTAACATGAGTCAAGATAGCATCAGTCAATGTGTTTCCTTTTGATATGATAGGGGTTGTGTTGTTTGCTTTAGAACTTACAAAAAACAATTCATACTGCATGAAGTAATCTTCATGTCAGTATATTTTTTGAGTGTTTATGTTGCATGTTCAATCTGTAATGCTTTCCCTTGTCAGTTTGTTGCCTACAACCTAAACCTGCCCTCATTTGACAATTATTGAGCTTATATGTTGGATCTGTGAATATGACTGCAACATGATGTTCTCTCCACAGAGGTGTTTCACCAAATTTGATAAAATACATCAGTTGGTAGTGAGCTGAAAGAAAGTGCACAGGAACAGTATATCATAGATCACATACGTATCAGCAGTTAAAAGAATAAATGATGTCAACCTGCATCTCTCCTGTTGGCTTTTTTGAGAATTCCATCAGTTTTGGCTTAAATTATATAAGTTTGTCAAGGGGCAAAATTAACAATATATGTAAGTAGGTCAGATGTCATCAGTAGCATATTTTTGTGTAAACAATACCTCATTTGAACTACTTTATTGCCATCATGCTTAATGAGCAACAATGCTGTTGAGAAATTACCTCTTGAAAAGAGTAAAATTAAAAGCAGTTACCTGTTTCAATCAAGCAGTTATATTAACAGTAGTTTTGTCAATCGAGCATTTCAGATAATTAAGCAATTTTATTTTAGATGCCATCAAGTCAGGATATTAGATGCAGTTCTGGTGTAACTCAGTTGACCTTATACTACTCAAATAACATGGAACGAGGAAGTGAAATGTCAGAGGTGATCATAGATGTCAGTAATACCTCCTACACCTTTAACGTCTCATTGAAAGAAGAATACACCTTTCAGTTGTCAATGACCACTGCTGGAGGAGAAAGCAGTAAATCACAACCAATATATCACTCCATACCAGGTGAGTATACTTGTTTATGATGTACACTAGCTATGTACTGCTAACTATATCACTTCTTTATTTTCAGTCATTGATATGTAGTCTTAGATATCAACAACAAAGAGACTGTAGTATATAATGCTGTTTTCTATGCTTTGAAACATATTTATATTCAGTCTCTGATTTAGGCTCAGGATTCATGATATAGCCCAAAGCGGCAGTTGGTTATAAATGACTAAAAAGCAGGTAACTTGTATTAAAATTATGTCAATAGTGGAAAATAAAAGCAGCATGAAGGGAATCTAGGCAAGATATGGCCACGATGCGTGGCAAGTATTTAAACCATGGATGCTACATGTTCCGCTCTGTCAGATGTGTGTCCACACCAGACTTGTGGTCAAAGTATGTAAACAATTGGTCAAACTATGACACATGACCATTCTGTTAGACGCTTGTTGGGTTAGTGATCTTTACATGACTTATCATACTTTCAGTATTATATTGCACTTTCCTGTGTAGCCAATCAGTGACAGAATACAGAACTATACACTTGCAAGATGATCACTTGTGCATTGTTGGCAGTGTATTACATAAATAACACATTTATTTGTAAGAAAAGCTCTTGTTGCAGAATCTCCGGCAAAGGTGCTTGGAGCATCATTTACTCAACGTGATATACAACAGTCTACTACAGATGATCAAGTTACATACAGAGTATCTATAAAGTTGTGACCCTTCTTTGCTTGTGTATATTATCCATGTCATCAGGAAAAGACAAACGTGATGGCGATGGAGTTGGCTTCCTGGTGACACGAACTGTGTCATAGTCTGTATCGTTTTTTCTAGATTAACAAGTAACTCATCAGCTGAATATCTGCTAATATATTCCCAACAGCCCATATGGCACCCTTCCTTTCATCCCCTAGTCCTACTCATTAACAATATAGATATTATAAATAATTGACCCCCCCCCCCCAACGCACATGCTCACACACTTACTGGGTGTTCTTATATGTGGTTTAATATGGTGTTGTAAAATGTGTACTCAAAATGTCACATTGTTGGTCATTATTTCCAGATTATTTCATTTACTGAAATGAAGGAAGCTTTATTCAAAAAAGGCAAATATATGTGTAACTAGAGTAGGATTTGAACTTATGACATATGGGTTACAATCCAGTGCTCTAAAGACTATCCAGCCGCTAGTTGGTGGTGATCCCTATATGTAGCCATTTATTTGCTGGGGGAGCCAGTCAGAGGCCACAGTACTTGGTATACCATAAAACCAGGGATCACATCTCAGTTCTATTTGATGCAACCCAGCATGTGACAGGAAAGGGATTTCATAAAAAGTTGGCTTTCTATATATCACTATATACCACTTAAACTGAAGTCGTGCACCAGCATCTTGACTTTCAAAGAACTCCTTAAAACTGATCTCATGCGTGAAGCTTTCAGTGATTTAGATTTAATTTAAGTTTCTCTGTTCTTTTACCATACCTTTTGTTTTCTCTATTTTGCGCCTTTACCACCCACAGGGCGGATATGTGCGCATTATAAATCGCTTTTATTGTTTTATTATATAGTAAATTAATATTAGAAACCTGACAGGGAAATTTTAAACACAGGAAAATAAAATAAGAATTGAGGGCTAAACTTGGATTTGAACTATTTTCCTCTGGGTTACAAGCCCAGATTTATTTACTTATAACTTCATATCTTCCTTATTCTTTCAGATAGTGTTCATCCCACCCCTCACCTAACGTAAAATGTTTTATTTAAAATTAGGATGCTAACTTCACAAGATGTGGGTAACATATCTTTCTAAAAGCTGCAATTTGGATCACTGATTAAGTAGATGAATAAATGCTCTTTCAAAAGTATCAACTATGGGAATGAAGTATGTTGTGAACTTTCTGCAAAATCAAACAAAAATTAATTGATTTGAATAGAGAAACATATGTAATGTCTGAATGTGGGAGATGTTGAAATTTCGCACATTTTGTAATATTCATTTCTTTGAAACCAAGTAAAAAACACCACTCGAGTAGCTAATTTTCTGTTTGTACACAATCTTTTACCGTTTCAACAAGCTAACATAAGTTTGTGAAGGAACAGTCTTGATCACTAGTTAAGTTTTGGGCTATGAAAATCTTCAAGATAAGTCCTGTTGTTATAAGGTTAGTTGCAACATGTCATTACAATTCACATTATCTGTACTAGAATAAGGTAAGTATTTTAAACTCTGCTTGACATAACACACTTCAAGTATTATTATTTCATTATTAAATACTGTGTCAATACTCACTTCATGTTTGTGCACAATCCCTTTCAGTGTTGCTGATTGCATATGGCATCAAACAAATGTTTGTATAAAAATATCTTGAATTGTTATGTTTCATAACATAGCCATAGAGAATTTCCTGCTGTGAGTTTATTTGTAAAGGGTTTATTTACAATCCCTCTTATACTTCTTCCTGGTTTGCTACTCCATCTTTGTTCAATCACAAAAGTGAGTCACAATTACAAATATGCTGAGACGCTGTAAAATTTTTCTAAAGGAAATAACACTTAAATCTAAACAAACATTAGGTAATTGTCTTATTTTAAGACAATTTTATTTTACATTTTCAAACAGGGACTACTCGTATGCAACATGCTTCGTTTTGGTGTGAATTCTCAGTGGCAATATTGTTAGAGATTATTATTTTTTTTGTCATCTTAAAAGTTTTAAACACTAAGTTTCTGATAATTTTAGTAGCATATGAAACATTTGCCTCAAAATATTGAACTTATATCTAAATGGTATAGTCATTTACTGCTTATGAGTACTAAACTAAAATCACTGATTTCTCTAAGAAGAGAACTTAAAGTAAACTTTCTTAAAATTTATGGCTGACTGCCTGTATTTTGCGTAGAATGATTGAGATCCGAGTCTCTAAATCCGTTTGCGTCCTCAGTTAATCACAGAACTGATATTTTTAAACATTATTAATTATCCTATATTAAATGTACTGACAATAGATGTGGATTTAGGAAAATATGATTTGTAGGCAGTGCTCTATTTCATATCATTTGTCAAATAAGTTACCGGAGCTAGAACTGCTGTAAGAGGAGAATTTAACACGCAAAATAGAGTAATCAGAACAAGGGAAACATCTACAGTGGCTAGCAAAATTGAAGATGAGGCAGATTGTGTAAGGCAATGTTTCACGAAATTGTTATACTTATTCAGATGAAGTTAAATTGATGTGAATTTAACACCTAAATGCCACAAATAATGCATGCATGGAGGTAATATATCTGAATTCATAGAAATTTACGAACCCTCCTTCATAATTTAATTCAAAATAAGACTGCATGAACTTTTTCTAAAGTATGGTATTCAAAGTGCTGGCTGAATTTGCATCCCTTTAACATTGTTTTACAGCAGTTCACAATATTCAACCAAATAATGTTGACTGTAAATAAAGGTTTTATGTCAAAGTTTTACTTACAATGATATCATTTTTGACGTCCCATGGCAAGGTCAGTAGAACAACTGCAGTGATACACGCAGCATCCAATATCAATACTGCAATCAAACAGCTGCCCTCAGACGGCTTTTCCGAACACACCTTCTGCCAACGATGAACTCCAAATTCACAACATGATGGTCCCCAGGCAAATATGGGTTCTCATAAGTGCAATAAATCCCATGCCATGTGTTGAAACGGAAAATTAAATCAAGCGCTTTACCAAGAGAGACACATAGAGATCATATGACTCTCACAGCATGATGTTTCAGCTAAGAGCGAGGTGTTTGCTCTAAACTAGCCAACATGAACTTGTTAATCCATTGTAAAGAAAATATGTCGCATCTATTAGCGCAGATAATAGGATCACCTGGACACTGTAAGCAATTCTATAGCATTCTCAAACTACCGAAGCCTTCCCTACCCATACAACCACCCGATACTCAGAGCTAGTACAGTAACTACTGTTCATATTCCACAACCGTGCATCAGTAACTACTGCGCTGTGTTCGTAACACGGTAACAAGTGTTACAGGTGGCACAGTACTTACTGCGAAGCTGTTACACGTTCCCATGTAAGACAAAGAACTGCGCGACTGGACAAGGCGTTAATGAGTATGACGATGGGGTAGGCTACTAGTAGTAGTACTGTAGTAGCACTGCCGAGCCACTGTGCTGGTAAACTATTACTATATTAAGGCCTAATTTAGACGTGGAAATACCCTTAAGGCTAATCTAGGTCCCCCTCCCCCACCTTAGGTCCATTTTTTTGTGTATCTGTTTTATATCTATTTGAGACTTACACACACTCACCTGTCAGTGAAGAATGATTCAATCAAATGGATTTACTAATACGATTAGAGAAAAGTTAGGCTACCATCTGAATCTAGCAAGCAGTATAAAATAACCGCCGCAGTGTGTCGGCTACGTGTTGTGCCAGCGCCGACCATGCACTTCGTTATGTACGGCTAGGGAGTAGTCTTCGTTAAATAGCCGCCGCGCATTTTCACCTTTCGGACTCGTAGTTCAACGTGTAACAGCTTTGCAGTAATTACTCTGCCACCTGTAACACATGTGTACCGTGTTGCGAACACAGCGCATTAGTTACTGATGCACGGTTGTGGAACATGAACAGTATTTACTGTACTAGCTCAAGATGCTGGTAAATTCATATTACATAGCCATCATCACTATTCTAGATCTGACTAGTTCCCTGGAATAAAAGTTTAATGCACAGAAGCTTGTCACTCATGCAAAAGATGACCCATCTTACTATTACCAATAGTAAAATACACTTTCCGATCTACTCTAATTTGACATTAACAAAAACAAAAAGTCTATGAAATGAATGCTGCCTCCCTGCTAAGAACTGAACAATAACATATGTATGGAATAAAAGTAAAGCTGTATTTTAACAAGATGGCTAGAAGGTTCATGTGTAGAGTTCCCTTCTTTTATGATCAAAGTTAATTCATAGTAGATTACACACAGTATACATTTTTTGTTCAAGGGGTAGCATCTGTCTTCAGGATTCTTTAATCACTACAATTTGAGTGAGCAAATAAACTACTATGTGTCACATGTTCAATGAATTAACATTGAATAAATATTACATATTTAAACCTTCTCAAGAATAAATTTACACCTTTATTAGTAGAGGCATGAGCCCACCTTAATAACAAAATATTCCTATAATAAAAGTTGTTAGTTATTCACACCATGGTGTATGAGAAAATTAATGAAGGTATTGAAACAGAGACAACTGTGTATTCTCACAACAAATTTAATTGCAATCCAAAATAGGTATTCTCATTAACTGGAAAGCTACATTGTTAATTTATATGGAAATGATCAATTTTGCAACTTGTTGCAAATCATTTTTTAATTACAGATATGACACTTGAATTCGACATTTCATCAGATTTAGTTGAATCAAAAGCATCGATATCAACGGTTAACGTGGTGCTTGTAGCCGGTGCTATACTCATCCTTTTGCTTTGTTTCTTGATTGGCTCTCTGGTTGGTAGAAGGTAGTACTTTCAGACATTTGAACACCACAACTAAAGAAACTAAGCTTGTTTTTAAATACAATGTTTACATAATGACTTCGTTAATTTTAGCCATAACAGTGTCAGATTGTTATTTATTGTAATGCTTGTATAGCCTGATGTCTAAGTACAGCTGTCGTTTATACAGTCACAGAAAAACTGCTTAGAAAGATCTATGTTTTACTATGTATCAAAATATCACTGATTATATATATATATATATATATATGTGTGTGTGTGTGCGTGTGTGCATAGGTGTGTGTCTGGGTGTGTTTATGTACATTCTTTCACTGGCATAAAATGCATGGAATGGAATTGATTAAAATTGTTACTGTAATGTAGATTATTTAAAGCAGTAATAGATATTGCATTGGCAACAACCATTGTAGAGGTGCTTTTTGTAAATTGATTTGTATATTAAAACTTATTAAACATTGGTACAGTGTATACTTTGTAACGGATGTTAAATTTCGCAAAAAAAGTGCATAATTTCCGTTCTCAGTAGTAATTAAGTACGAGCAATATCTCTCTTTTGTTACTAGATGTTCCAACACAGCACCATTTCCTCAAGCTCTTAATACAACAGAAGACATTTCTGCCAAAGGTTACTAGTCATTTTTTGAGATGCGTTCTATTTAAGATTACTTTCATCATTAAGACTATCTTGCCTAGATTTATTTTCAGGTACAAAATAGTCCAGAGAATATTCAAATATAAATCATAGATTAGCTGAAATTACAAAACAATGTCTCACCGAATCATATACTGACCTGATTTACAAGTTGAGAATTTACATGTTGATTTACAAAATGACATTTGAAATCAACCAGAAGGCCCCAACATGTATTCATATTCTGCAAACCAGAAATACTATAACTATGGACCATGTTACAGGTTATAACAAAGCAAATAAAATTACATTCCACTTTTATGTCAGGGCTAAGTAACAACAAACTTTGTAGCATTTCCTTTTCAGAATTCATTTAGTATCGAATACATGCAGCAATGAGCAATGAAATCAACATATAACAGTTCACTAAGTTCTAAACTGATATTATGGTTAAATGGAATACTTTCATTTGATGATGCAATTACTGAACATTTTTACCATTACTATAGGCTTAAGAAACTGTATGAAAACTAGAACACTGCATATATTTGCTGACTTTTTGAGTTTAGAGTAATCACGAAAAAGTATTTTTGAATGATGTCCTTACTCTAGTGATGAGTAACCAATAACATAGTTGTTAATGATGCTTATGTAAGCCAAAAGTATGAAATATCTTTTCAGGGCATTTGACAATTTAGTAACAGTATGTTCAAGGATTCCGACTTTGTAACATATTGTGTGTCCTTCTTCCCCAGATGACCCAGAATATACTCTTTCTACGGAGGAAACAAAGGATGATATCTCCCACGAGTACCAAGATCTTTCCTCCAAATTAGATGTTTCAGCAAAAGTTATCCCAAGGTCTGAGGAGGGACCTTCACATACGTACCAAGAAATTACTTCAAAATCTGATGAACCAGATTACCTTATTCCTACAGAGCGGTCAAGATATAAACCTTACCATGAGTACCAAGATGAGGCAACCTCAAATGTTCAAAAAGAAAAGATGATGTTAGAATCTCATGTGCAGGCAAAATCACTTTTAGGAGAGGTTGAGCAAGACGACCAAATTTATGAGGTTCCTTCTGCGCTTAAGAAGTGCACGGAACTTTATATGAATGTCCCTAAAGGTACCAAATCTAAGCCTATTGCACAAATCGAAATATTACACTTTTAACGTGTCAGTGAGAGGAAAAAGTCAAACGTACTCAATGAAATAGTTCAAAAGTTAAGTTGTTTAATGACAGAGAACGCTAAGTTTGTAACATAATGTAATTAGCTAATAATGTCTTTAAAATATGTTGCGGGAAACAAATATGTTTGGTGAATCGTAATTTTATTTATATGTATTAAAATGCATATTTTTCCAAGTAAGCTAGTTAGATATTGCTTGCAGTTTAAGTATCTGTACTTTTTGTGTGTTATATTGTCATATTTCAGACAGTCATAACAGGAGGAAAGGATTCTTGAACTAAGGCTGTAGAAGATCAAAATAAATTGAAGAATGTTTTCAATAGTGTTCATTCATTTAATTACCAAAATGTGTTACATTTTCCAATCTTTGTTCAGAGAGGCTCTAATTAATATTCTTAAAACTTACCACGAAAGCCGCAACATTTATGTTCGTATATCACGTACCACCTCTTAGACGTTAGTTTTTATTGTTTTTTTTTTAGAGATTAGAATAATCAAGCTGTAGGTACATTGCTCGCTTTTCAGCTGTGACTTTATTATCGTTGAAAGGAAGCATTGAAATGTTAAGTCATCCAAGGTTCCGTTAAACAAAATATAATCAAATGGTTTTATGATGGTTGTTGCTGATTTTTTACTATGATTACTATGCAAATGAGTGCATACATTGTAAAAATGATGTGACTGTGTATGTTTGTAATTATCAGTTGTTTCAAGTTGCTAGACAGTACAAAATGCTTACTGAGTAGAAATATTTCAGAAGGAAAATATCATTTTATGTGACCATCTTTCTGGAAACGAGAACTATTAATGTTAGATAAGTACTTACGGAGTGAACTTGAATGGAAATTTATATTCTGTTATTGTCATTTTGAATTTAACTAAGATGGTCATACTCAGAGTAATTTGGATTCGACTGCTGGTGAGTTAGACTATGTCAGTGTCTCGTACATTGAGGTAGTTCACACAAATAGGCAATTCCAGTGTTCATACACATGGTTACTCTATGGAAAGATTCTTTAAAAATATGATGAACTTTTATTATCATTAATGTGCATGTAGGTTTCGTTTATGCACCAAGATTATGACAAAATTTTAACTTGTACATCAAATTATCTGCTTTAATTACATTTTGATTGATATGAAGGAAACAAGATAACTGCAGTACATAATTCATACATTCAAACTCACTTTTAGTGCAATTGCAATGTAAAATATTTTATTGTGCATAATCATGAAACTTCTGCTTGTTATGTACGTATTATAAATAATGGGACTGTCCAGCATTTTATTAGAGCTCGCTGTCATATCGGTCCTTCTGTGTGTCATCCGTACTGTTTAACATCTCTGAATTGAAGTAAGGAATGTATACCCGGTAGGTATGTCCGCGTCTTGTAGAGGACCCTGTAAAGGTACATGCACAAGAGCACCCGATGAACTTTTACACTTACATAATGGGTGAAGGACTAGTTGACAGTTCCTCTGATGTAGTTTCACCAAATGAAAAAAAAAGGCTTTTGAAAATACAAGTTAGATTCAGGTAGCTTGTCTTGAAACTTCAAGAGATCCCTCTTTAAATAATTACGAAAATAATTGTGTATCCTTCTAGTGCTCTACACACGGTTTCGTTATTATCAGAAGTCATAGACTGCAACTTGTCAAGTTCTGCAGAACTAGATAGGACTCAGAGCCGTATATTTACGGTTCTGATAGGACTTATGTGACAGCGCCCTCTGTTGAGTTTGGTCATTGCTGGAGACCCCCATCCAGTTATGATAGATATACATTGCTTGGCTAGAGGATAAATTAATTGTGTGGAATAGTATGAGAAGCAGCTTGATGTTAACAGCTTGAAGTTTGTTTCAAGACCACAAAACAGTAGTATATGGTAACCTTTGTTTTGCATTTACTCTCAACAAATAACACTTTGCACAAATCAATATAATTTGTTGTATGTAGAAGTTCGAATGGGATTTGTCCACTTCGTTATGCATTGTTAATAAATCAATTTTACCCATATATTAATAACATCATCAATTTGGTTTATAATATCCCTAAAGAGCACTTAATTAATTTGATATGTTGTAGACTATTGAAAACGCAGTTATCAGTCCGGCTTTTTGTATCAACAGTACTTATAGTTTTTAATAATCTATTCAGATATACAATCAACAATTAAAGATGAATATTTTAAAAACAGGAACAGCTGTAGGGACAACGATGGTAATAAATTTTGCCTTTGTTCTAGGACTATGATAAATCAAGACTTGCATTTGCATAACTTCACCCTGTAAGATGTTATTTATGTTACCTTTTGGACCAAAATATAAAATCTGTGATCTTTGCATGTCCAGTTCCTTTACAGCTGATGTATATATAAACTTAGTTTGCTTAGATATTGATGACTCATTAGTAATCGAATCCGAAATTTGAAAGGAAGCAATACATATTTATCTAATATTAGTAATGAAATGCAAGCAGCTTCTTTAAAACAGTAGCGTTTAAAGTTTAAAACTTATTTATTAACAACTTAACATTACTAGTTTAATGTATCTGTATCTGAAAAGCACTAATATAACTTAATATATCTGTTAGCTGAACAGCACTGAAATCCATTAAATAAGACATTTATGTATTGAAAAACTTCTTACATAAAGAAATTATGTTTTTTTATAAGACAGTTGGTTTACAGCCGTCTACCCCATTTTTATGTTTTGGGGAACAGATATTCATAGGTAGTATTTCTTAAAGTTTATGAAGTAGTCATTACAACACGATATCAATAAATGTGTTTACAAACAAAAAATAACATACTTGATGTGCTGTAAAGATGTTGTATGACCTCTGAGAGATGATACGTACCTTTAACATGTTACATGAACCTGAATGAAATGTAAGGATCTTCGAACTATGGGTCTGATGAGAGACATCGTTGAGAGATTGTAGATGTATGTTCCATAGATTACTGTAAACTCTGAACGGTTTATATATATCTCCAAGATATAATAGGAATATCTGAACATTTTTTAGGAATCCCTGAGAGATTACATGTAATACTTGCCAGTTCAAATTGCAAGTGCTCCATATCAGCAAGTCTACATTTCCAGTAATGTCAAAGAATAAGTTGAATAGCCTTGCTACATTAGTTCCATGTTTCATTTAAGGTTAACAATTATGTTTTGGTCTACAGTAGGCCAGCCTAGGAGTTATATATTTGCCTTAATACTGAAGGCTAATTTAGGTTTCGAGGCTTATGAAATACCTTGTTGCCAAACTTATGACTCCGTTTTATGCCTATGATAACGTAGGGCATTGGTAACACGGTGAATTTAGTCCTAAGCTAAATGAGGAATTTCCATTTAAACATTAGTTCAGTTTTATGACTATTACTCAAACTTTAATCTTGTGTTTGACAGATTACATTTTCCTATTAATGCATGGTTCATAATCATGAATGAAAAGATCTATATATTTAATGAGCAGAAAAGATTTTGAGACTTGAAGAAATCCAAACAAATCTGCATATCCTGACGATCTCTTCAAGATCAAATCTGTCAGAAAGAATAGGATGTATTGCCCAAGACAACTAACGAAGATCATCTACCTTCGGTGTGTACTGTACACGCTCTAAATATAACAAAAAGTGTTAGAATCTTTGCTCGGCTTATACCACCAACCTGGAATTGCTGCAGTATTAGTTCAAAATCTACGGCGCTATATAGGAAATAAGAAAATGGTATAATCCAAGTAGATTTGATATCAATCCGCCCGTAAGTTCTCAAAAAAGTGCCTAACATGCAAGAGGAGATGAATATGAGATACGGCATCAAATGGGTTTGTGGTTTTAAGTCTTGTAACGTGAATAGAAACTTCGCGTAGTTCGAAGATTGGGTCATTTGAAGTAATTTTAAAACAATTATAGACCTTGCAGTTACTATATCATAAAAAAAGACTTATTTCCAAGTGGCGAAATCTTGCGGCTGTTTTATATTTCAAATGTACATTATCATGATACTGTTAAGAAGTTCAAAATTAATACGTTATGTTCACAAGTTTGTGAATATGTTACCTTCACAAGCCATACAGCGCAAGAGCATTACGCACCTGTGGAATCTAGAACAACAGCCATATAACACAAAATCCGGTAACGGCCGAGCTTACGATATCACCTGTGGAATCTTATTCGAAAGAATCTATATAGAGAGCTGAATTCTGAATTCCCTGTCTTTAGAGACGCTGTCCTGATGAATCCCGTCTTTCTGAAATTATTTTCGGGAAGTTTATGAGAGGGTTTCTTCCTATTACTCTTCAACTGTTAAACATGCCGTATATACTTTAGCAGATTTTGAGGCTTTTGCTGAAAGGCTTTACTTTCCAACCGTTTCAACCTGCTGTCTATACAATGATTGCACTGGATTCGGATACTTCTGCTGAAAATAATGTCAGACCTGTAACATAACGATCGCCAATTAATTTAGAGACGAATATTTACAATTCAATGTATAATTACAATATACAC